>CAWUFW010004340.1:1567500-1569599 GCA_963921515.1 Calotriton arnoldi | reverse complement strand
AACGTTCAGTTACGTATTGCTGGTGTTCGGGCAGTGTAGGGGTCGTGCTGGGGCTGGTGTTTCAGGGTTTAGGGCAGTGCAGTGGTGTTTGGGCAGTGTAGGGGGTCATGCTGGGGCTGGTGTTTCAGGGTTTAGGGCAGTGCAGTGGTGTTCGGGCAGTGTAGGGGGTCTTGCTGGGGCTGGTGTTTCAGAGTCTAGGGCAATGCAGTGGTGTTCGGGCAGTGTAGGTGGTCTTGCTGGGGCTGGTGTTTCAGGGTTTAGGGCAGTGCAGTGGTGTTCGGGCAGTGTAGGGGTCATGCTGGGGGTGGTGTTTCAGGGTTTAGGGCAGTGCAGTGGTGTTCGGGCAGTGTAGGGGGTCATGCTGGGGCTAGTGTTTCAGGGTTTAGGGCAGAGCAATGGTGCTCAGGCAGTGTAGGGGGTTGTGCTGGGGGTGATGTTTCAGGGTTTAGGGCAGTGCAGTGGTGTTAGGGCAGTGTAGGGGTCGTGCTTCAGGGTTTAGGGCAGTGCAGTGGTGTTCCGGCAGTGTAGGGGGTCGTGCAGGGGGTGGTGTTTCAGGGTTTAGTGCAGTGGTGTTCGGGCAGTGTAGGGGGTCGTGCTGGGGTGGTGTTTCAGGGTTTAGGGCAGTGCAGTGGTGTTCGGGCAGTGTAGGGTGTCATGCTGAGGGGTGGTGTTTCAGGGTTTAGGGCAGTGCAGTAGTGTTTGGGCAGTGTAGGGGGTCGTGCAGGGGTGGTGTTTCAGGGTTTAGGGCAGTGCAGTGGTGTTCGGCCAGTGTAGGTAGTCTTGCTGGGGGTGGTGTTTCAGGGTTTAGGGCAGTGCAGTAGTTTTCCGGGCAGTGTAGGCGGTCGTGCTGGGGCTGGTGTTTCAGGGTTTAGGGCAGTGCAGTGGTGTTCGGGCAGTGTACGGGGTTGTGCTGGGGCTGGTGTTTCAGGGTTTAGGGCAGTGCAGTGGTGTGCGGGCAGTGTACGGGGTCGAGCTGGGGCTGGTGTTTCAGGGTTTAGGGCAGTACAGTGGTGTTCGGGCAGTGTAGGGGGTCGTGCTGAGGGTGGTGTTTCAGGGTTTAGGGCAGTGCAGTGGTGTTCGGGCAGTGTAGGGGGTCGTGCTGGGGCTGGTGTTTCAGGGTTTAGGGCAGTGCAGTGGTGTTCGGGCAGTGTAGGGGGTCGTGCTGGGGGTGGTGTTTCAGGGTTTTGGGCAGTGCAGTGGTGTTCGGGCAGTGTAGGGGGTCTTGCTGGCGGTGGTGTTTCAGGGTTTAGGGCAGTGCAGTGGTGTTCGGGCAGTGTAGGGGTCTTGCTGGGGGTGGTGTTTCAGGGTTTAGGGCAGTGCAGTGGTGTTCGGGCAGTGTAGGGGGTCTTGCTGGGGGTGATGTTTCAGGGTTTAGGGTAGTGCAGTGGTGTTCGGGCAGTGTAGGGGTCTTGCTGGGGGTAGTGTTTCAGGGTTTAGGGCGGTGCAGTGGTTTTCGTGCAGTGTAGGGGGTCGTGCTGGGGGTGGTGTTTCAGGGTTTAGGGCAGTGCAGTAGTGTTCGGGCAGTGTAGGGGGTCATGCAGGGGGTGGTGTTTCAGGGTTTAGGGCAGTGCAGTGGTGTTCTGGCAGTGTAGGGGGTCATGCTGGGGGTGGGGTTTCAGGGTTTAGGGCAGTACAGTGGTGTTCGGGCAGTGTAGGGGGTCGTGCAGGGGGTGGTGTTTCAGGGTTTAGGGCAGTGCAGTGGTGTTCGGGCAGTGTAGGGGGTCGTGCTGGGGCTGGTGTTTCAGGGTTTAGGGCAGTGCAGTGGTGTTCGGGCAGTGTAGGGGGTCTTGCTGGGGGTGGTGTTTCAGGGTTTAGGGCAGTGGTGTTCGGGCAGTGTAGGGGATCTTGCTGGGGGTGTGGTGTTCGTGCAGTATAGGGGGTCGTGCTGGGGATGGTGTTTCTGGGTTTAGGGCAGTGCAGTAGTGTTCGAGCAGTGTAGGGGGTTGTGCAGGGGCTGGTGTTTCAGGGTTTAGGGCTGCAGTGGTGTTCGGGCAGTGTAGGGGTCGCGCTGGGGCTGGTGTTTCAGGGTTTAGGGCAGTGCAGTGGTGTTCGGGCAGTGTAGGGGGTCATGCACGGGGTGGTGTTTCAGGGTTTAGGGC
>CAWUFW010004340.1:1402500-1557500 GCA_963921515.1 Calotriton arnoldi | reverse complement strand
TTGGACTCCGGGGACCCTCAGGATTCAAGGGGACTTAATCCCCCAACTTAAAACGCGCCACGGGGCGCGTTTGCACAGTGGTGAAGGGAGGGGCGGGGCTTCAGGTGACATGTGTGCAAACAGGCCCCGTGGCGCGTTTTAAGATGGGAATTAAATCCCCTTCAATCCTGAGGGTCCCTGGGGGCCAACTAGCCCAACAGGTACATCCAGAAAGCGCCACAGAGCTGCGTTGCAGAGAGGTGTAAAAGGGGTGTGGCCTCTCTACACGTCTCTGCAACGCAGCCCCTAGCGCATATTGGAGGTTCCTGGTGGGCTAGTTGGCCCCTAGGGACCCTCAGGATTCAAGGGGACTTAATCCCCCAACTTAAAACGCGCCACGGGGCGCGTTTGCACAGATGTCACCTCAGGCCCCGCCCCCTCCCTTCACCATTGTGCAAATATTCTTCTAAAATCACCGAAATACGAATTCCGATTTACTCACCTGTTATCAGGAGAGACCTCAGTGCTGCATCTTTCAGCCCAGTACTGATCCTCAAAAGTAATTTTAACCGTACTTACCAGTAACTTGAATTTCCTTCCATAGGATATCATTGCCTGCTTTTTGCTGAAAAAGTTTCTAAGTGTTGATTTTTGAAACATACAAATATTCCTCTAAAATCAGCCGAAATACGAATTCCGATTTACTCACCTGTTATAAGGAGAGACCTCAGTGCTGTATCTTTCAGCCCAGTACTGGTCCTGAAAAGTAATTTTAACCGTACTTACCAGTAACTTGAATTTCCTTCCATAGGCTAACATTTACTGGTTTCACTTGGAAATTCTTCTAAGTGTGGAGTTTTGGAACTTTAAAATATTCCTCTAAAATCAGCCGAAATACGAATTCCGATTTACTGACCTGTTATCAGGAGAGACCTCAGTGCTGCATCTTTCAGCCCAGTACTAATCCTGAAAAGTAATTTTAACCGTACTTACCAGTAACTTGAATTACCTTCATAGGCTAACATTGACTGGTTTCACTTGGAAATTCTTCTAAGTGTGGAGTTTTTGAACTTTATAATATTCCTCTAAAATCAACCAAAGTACGAATACCAATTTACTCACCTGTTATCAGGAGAGAACCCAGTGCTGCATCTTTTAGCCCAGCACTGACCCTGAAAAGTAATTGTAACCGTACTTACCAGTAACTTATATTTTCTTCCATAGGAATCCATTGTCTGGTTTTCAGCAAAAAAGTTTCAAAGTGTTGATTTTTACAAACTACAAATATTCCTTAAAAATCACCTGTATGACTTAAACGCATTCTTTCAACTGTTTACAGGAGATGCACCAGTGCTGGATCCAGGATCCAACACTGAGTAAGAAAAAGTAACGATAACAGTTTTTACCTGCTAAGTGAATTTCCTTCCATAGGATAACATTGGTGATTCTATGAGAAAAAGTTTCTAAGTGTCAACTTTTAAAATACAATAATATTCCTTAAAAATCACGACTGTAACCAAAACGCTTTTACTCAACTGTTTACAGGAGATGTACCAGGACTGAATCTAGGATCCAGTCCTGTGGTTAGAAAAGTAATCCATAAAGTAACTAATTGCATTTAACTAGAAATTCACATTGAGCTGAATGTTGCATTGTGTTTGAAAATGTGTTGCCCATTGCAACAACTGTAACTACTGTACTTAAAAGTCTATTGCCTATGTGCAAAGTATTTAAACTAAAGTAATTCATTCTGAGAAAGTATTTTTGTAATGTAATGTATAATGTAATTACAATGTAATTTAAAAAATAAAATATGTAAAAAAAAATTGTTTCTAAAAATGTAGTAAATCAGTATGAAAAAATTAATATAACAATTAATACATTTAAAAATTGTCATTTACAAAACCTTTGAAATTCACTGAAAAAACCGTAGGTATCAGGCACGTTATAGTTAGAAATTAGCATTTAAAAAACCTTTGAAATTCACTGAAAAAACCATAGGTTTCAGACACGTTATAGTTACAAATTAGCATTTAAAAAACCTTTGAAATTCACTGAAAAAAACCATAGGTTTTAGGGACAGTTATAGTTACTTGGACATTGCACTCGTACAAAACCCGTGAAATTCCCCCGTTATAGTTAGTTCAGCTAACTATAACTCGCGCCCGCAATGCACTGCTGATGACGTCACATATTACATCACTCATGACATGGTCAGTGACATCACTGATGACATCACTGATGACATCTCAAATGACATCACTGATGACATCATCCACGTGATAATCTGATGCACCTCCTCACACCCTAATATAATCTTTGATACACCCACCCTAAATTACAGACTGCCATTCGCAAAACCATAGACACCCCAACACCAATAACTACATACCCACTCACTGATTATTAGGTCTACACACACACATCCACTCACTCACCCGTACAGTCACTCATACTTACGGTCACTCAGTACAGGACTATCATATGCACTCTTACTCCTATATAGACACTCAAACAACGCCACTCATCCATAGAGATACTCAGACACCTAGTCAGTCATGCAAATAATTAAACACACTGCCATTTACTCACCTATACAGTTATACACACACCAGCTCACTTACTCATACAAATAGTATCACATTGTTACGCTCTTATACAATCACTGATACAAGCACACACTCATCCATACAGCCACTATCACAATCACTCACTCTTGCTTATAGCTATTTATATACTCCAACACACATATATACTGCCTTTCACATATGTAGTTACTCACACATGTACCACTGGGACATACATTCACTCACTAACACACTCTTACACACACTTACCCACCCATACAGTCTATCACAGATGCACTCTTGAAACCATCCACCCAGTGAATCACCCACTCACACATCTATGCACAGAGTTGCACACACCCCTCCCACACAAACACTCAGGCACCCATACAGATACTCAGACAAGCATTCAATAACTCATATAGACACTCATTTAGCTATTCACAAACACATGCAGCCACTTACACAGCAACAGACAGACGGATACAGACATTCACCCAGATTAGTCACTAACCCATGCATTCAGTAAGATACGTTAAATCACTCACTTATAGAGTCAGTCACGCACCTACTAAATCATCCATACAGACACTTACACACCCACTCATTCTTCAATACGTCTTTTCCTATATATATTAAAAATATTTAAACTTTACAGAAACACACAGTCACTGGATGATGTCATCAGTGATGTCATCAGTGATGTCACTGACCATGTCATGAGTGATGTAATATGTGACGTCATCAGCAGTGCATTGCGGGGGCGCGAGTTATAGTTAGCTGAACTAACTATAACGGGGTAATTTCACGGGTTTTGTACGAGTGCAATGTCCAAGTAACTATAACTGTCCCTAAAACCTATGGTTTTTTCAGTGAATATATATATATATATATACACACACACACACACACACACACATACATATATATATATATATATATATATATACACACACACACACACACACACACACACACACACACACACCTGTGATATACGGCAGATTCATCTGCCTGCTCAGGCTGCCAATTGTGTTTTCACTCTTTAGTAGGTGGAGCCCAAAGGCAATTGCCAGCCACAAACTTTAACTGCTTAGTTTAGGATCTCAATCTGATCACTTTTTTCAAGAAAGACATTTCTAGTCAAAGTCCATAAATATGCTAGTTGGATTGGCTAGACCTACTTCAATGCAAATGGCAACAAAAGCAGCTAATACTTATGCAATGGTGATGCTTTGAAGGATGGTACCAACTATCCAGGCATCAGGAAGGCTAGCTTAAGACAATGGGTAAGCAAAAGCCTTGCTCTCCCTGGGCAGATGTGAGATGCAGTGTTCAACAGACTCAATCAACACAATTTGCTGGGCTAACATTGAACAAAATCACAGCTACCAGATCTATGCCATACTGCTCTCTCAGCCAAAGACACGGAAGCAGCACAAGTCTCCTTTCACCACATTGTTACTTTTCTAGTATGAAATGTCACTGCCTCCTAATTTTAAAAGTGGAAGTCTAGGCGGAAAATGTAAAAGGGCAGGAGATTCCTCCTTATGTAAACTAGAAAAGGCAAGGGTCCCTGGGATCTAAGAAACATACTGGGCTCACATGAAGGGCTGAAACAGAAGGGTGACACGGGGCAGGCTGATTCTATCTTCTACTGACAGCAGAGCAACCTACTAAAGGGCTTCATATCTCATCTTCGAATGTACATGGTGTGAGTCTAGTTAGAGTATGAGCCATAACCCAACTAGGACACGTCAACAGTTGTTTAAATGCCTTTGGGAACCTTGTGCAGCATGAGAGGGGCTTGAGGAACAAACTCCGACTCACAATTTTGACTCCTTTGACCTAGCAGAAGGAATCTAGGCCTGTTAAAGATTTTTTACTTTCTGCTCAGGTTGCCAACCATGATTTTTCTTCCACTTCTTTTCTCGCTCTTGAAGTGTACTTGTACAGCAATAGGCAGTATCTCTTTAAAAAGAAGTCTGGTTACTGCTCATGTCACCAACTTCCATTCTTGCCCATTTTAATCATTGACAACATTGCAGCTTTGCCACAGGGATTACTGTCCCCTACCCTTAAATTTTTTTTTTTATATCCATGCGTATAGAACACTACTACTCTTCTGGCTATGTTGGACCTATGCACTACTTACATGTTTTAAAACTCCTGCCACCATGCTCTGGACCACCTGCAAAACGGCCCATTCAAGTAGATCTCTGCCTTTTTCTCCTGCTTTTAGCAGAACATAAACTATGAAAAATAACACGGGACATGCAGAGAAATGTACAACTAGCACATAATTAGAGTTTCAGCTCGTATTTCTCATACCTCCTCCTTTTCCACCACACATTGCTAGGCAAGATAAGAGCACCTCTCAGGTCACTCACATGACACCAAAACGCTTCCTACATAGGATACTCTGCAAGTCATGCATGCCCCACGTTGTAGCATGCCAACCTGCTGAAAATGTGCTTTGTCACCCCTCAAAGTGGTATGAATATGAAGCACATCTATAGATGCTACAATACAACGTAAGAAAAGGGTTGAAGAGGTTGCATGCGAGGAAGAGAAAGACAAACTACTGAAAACTGAAAAAATACCTCTTATTATGAAAATATATTTTCAGACATAATGCACACATATATATTATATATCAAATCCACTCTCAACGAACGTAGTAGATATGCACTCCAGTGCAAAAATCACACCAAGGCTCGGTTTTGAAGGTTTAATTCAGTGTGATCACCATATCAAACAAACCCAACGCGTTTCAGCAAATCCCATGCCTTGCTCACGGGTTAAGTAACAACATCACTGGAGTGTGCGTCTCCTACATTGGTGGAGAGTGGATTTGATACAGACTGGCCCCACGCCCATACGCATACCAAAGAAGAGGAACTGGAACATTATGTGTATGTATGTATGTATGTATGTATGTATGTATGTACATATATATACAAAAAATAGATAATTAAAAATAGTGTTTACACCTCACTTGAAAGGCATGCAAACAACCTCCAGGATTTCAGATATTTTCTAATTGACTCTATACCAGTATCCAGACGAGGAGGTGATCGGGAAAGCAAACTCCGACGCCTCGAAACAAGATATATCCTCGATCTAGATACAAAGAATCCCAATGGTCACAATTCGAGCGAGGACTTTTATACCTGGTTATAACTAATCTGGGATCAGATTTAACTATGCGTTTTACCAACTGAACAATAATGTATATAATGACAACTATAGCTTTCTCATATTTATGAAATTTATTTTTCTCCTTGGATTATTTTATTCAGCACTCTGCGTCTTGCATTATGCTTTTAGTAGATCATTTTAATTCACATACATATTTTTATCTAATTATTATGGTATTTATACAGAGGATCTTTTATGAGGTCTTTTGTATTTTATGCATGGTTTTTAGATCATATATGTATTAGCACTTTGTTTGGCACTTTGCACTTTACTTATAGGCACTCTTGACAAGATCAACAGCATTATCAATTATGGAGTTGTGTTTCACATTCTATTTATTACCAGCAATGATACATTGATTGACCCCCTCAGCAGGATATCTCAAATATGAAGGGAGGACATGTATGGATTTATCCATTTATAGTAATATAGGTACTCTGCTAATTTACCAATGACTTTACATACGTCAGCAGTGGGCTCTTTTGAAAAAATTATAATTTTTTCTTATTGAATACTTGATTGTGCTGAAATGTTTTTTACTATCATATATATATATATATATATATATATATATATATATATATATATTTTTTTTTAAATGTATTTTTTTTAAATGTATTTTACATTCATTGGTATTTATATTAACATTATTGCAAACATATGTATTTTTACTATTTATTGCTGTTGGTTTGCACAAACAGACTACAAGGATTATTTGACAAAGTATGTTGTCTATGTCCATTAGCTTGCTGCATCACGAGTGCTGGGTATCGTCACTTTAAAAACTTCACTTGGGCTCTGAAGGCGCGTCATGTGATCAAGGCCGAGTTTGGCCGAAACGCGTCATGGCAGCAATGGTGGCGCACTGATACTAAACACCTAAATTGCACCAAATCTGGGTTCGTCGTACGTTTTTTTCCAGCCAAGGAGAAGTGTAAAGCGAAGGGTGGCGATTATATATATATATATATATATATATATATATATATATATATATATATATATATATACACACAAAAAATAGATAATTAAAAATAGTGTTTAGCATAAACTGTATGGGTAACTTTAGTCTGTATGGCTTCAATACCAAAGCTCTGCCCACACGGTGGACTAGTAATGAACCTTTCAAACCAACAGGGTCTAGTGAGACTTCAAGAAGTTTCAATGGTTAGGGTTTTTCTCAGCATGCTGCAGGATGCATCTAGTCAGTGACAATACAATTGCCACTGACGTGATCTGAACGATTGAAGCTTCTACTTCCTTCTTCTCCAGTGACCTGGAACGGAGGCTGCTGCAGCACTGCAAATGATAACAGAACAGCATCTGGCAACAGGACACAGTAAGACTCAACCCTTTTTTTATGATTTTTCTCTTTCACTGCTTGTACAAAATGTATGTAGCCATGACCTGCATTGGGTAATGGAGATGGAATGCACAATGGATGGCGGATTGTTCAAGATCGGCCAAACCAGTCAAACGGTGTGGTCAAAAGATCACTTTTCTCTGCAAAGAGTTCGCTGTTCGCCTTCCACCAACAACAGTAGACACAAAAAGATAAGCAAAGATTATGCAGTATAAATCTTCCCAAATCTGAATCTCAGGACAGGCACACATTTCCAATGTGAATCAGCTAGTCAGTGGGGAATAACGCAAACAGGCAAAGCTGGAGGCAAATGAAAAATGTATGCAAGTAGACCACCTTCAATTAGAAAAGGAAGATAAAGGACACATAAAAAAAAAGAAATCTCAGAGGTGTACGAAGTAATGAAACAAACTAAGCAAAAAAGGTATCATTTCCGAAATCTCCTGAAACGGGATAGGATCTTTGCATTTATGCTCACATCCCTGAATGGCTGTCAAGGTCTGAAGGACCTTCTTTAAAGGCAAAGGAAGAAAGTGAGGTGTAGTGATATGTTTGACCAAAATGTTATATCTATCCTTTTTTGAAGTCTTGTGGAAACAGAGCGGGCAACCCTCAATTTACCTCGACTAATCCGTGAAAGTTTATCAAATGGTTGTGGCACCTTGCACACTGTTGCTCGAATATGAATTTACCTTGAAAAAACAAGAGACAAGAGGCTTTTGGCAAAACAGGAACAGTTTGTTTAATTAAAAGCTTTCAGCCGGGTGTACAGTTACAGAAGCGAGTCTGAGGACTGCCTCAAAAACAATCGATCTGAGTAAGGTTTTATACATTTCTTTGGGTATCATAAAATGTTTCAGAAGATTCTTTTTTGGTAAAGAATGTGGGCCTCGTCTTTGGAGTTATACATAAGGCCCATGATAACAAATGCAGGTGGGCTTCAACCTTGCGTGGACACAATGGGGGCCAAGGGGTAACGTGTCCAGATGTCTAGCATGAGGAGCGTGTGATCACTGCATGTGTTGTGTGTGCTGTGTCCTGATTGACTATGTGTTCCTAACTTTGTGTGGCATCCGACTGTATGGTGTTTTTGGAAATGCGCGCACCCCTTCGGCCATGTGTGCTTTATTGGGGCCAATATCCCTGGACCATTGAGGTGTTGCTGCGCATATCTGTGGGATTGATAGGAGTTTCCTGTTCGCGCATTTGTCTGCCGGCTACGTGTCACTCCACATGTGACCCGTCAATCAGTAACCTCAGGCCTAGGACTCGGAGCCTGCCTGACCACATATTTCTGAGTCGGGTTGACGGAGAGTTCATGATGGGTGAATTCGATAAACAGAGATGCGATTTTGTTCTTACATATGAATGTATCAGTATTAACACTGACATTGACTTTTTCAATATTCACAACAACTTAGACATCCCGCACACCTCCAGTCTAAAATAATGCATGCTATGTACCTGGGAAAAACAATCTCTGAGTGCTGCCCTCTGGAGATAACGCATACACGCCCCCATTCCTACATGGAAAATGCAGCCGCGCCTACTCTAAGATAGGGTCTTCGGAGAGAGCTTGGCTGCGACAATTGACAAATACTTCTTGGAACACTCCAGGACAGCCTCCTCTCCCTTGGTGGAGTGGGAGGCCTTCAAAGTGGTGGTACCGGGGGTGGCGAATAACACCGGGGTAGGTGCCAGGAGGGAGCTTCTCTGGGAGCTTAGGAGCCTTGAGGAATCCGTGGGATCCTTTTGAAAGGTGGGCAACCGAGAACGCCAACAATGGAGCCCAACTCGAGGAGGATAGAATAAAACATGCAGAGTTGTTGAAACGACTCAGGGTGACAAATTATAGGACATATACCCAAAGGGTACATACTGAAGTGGACAAATCAGGTACTTTGCTAGCGCGAAAGATACGCTCTGACCAATCTCCCATACAGATCCTAAAGATCACTACACCTGATGGGGGAATGAATGAAGTGTCAAAATGAGGTATTAACAAGGCGTTTCGGGACTTTTATTCGACTCTATAATCGGCCCGTCTCCCCGACACAGTGGAGATTGCAGCATTCATGCAACAAGCGACGATGTGAAGAGTGTAGGCAGCTGACCGCGAGGTACTAGCCACGCCCATTATGGTGAATGAAATCCGGGGTGCCATCAAAGAGTAAACCTGAAATAAAACACCGGGCTCTGATGGACTTCCCGTGGAATTTTATTCCACATATGCTGCCTGACTGGTCCCACACCTAGAGAAGCTCTACAACGCCTCTCTCCCCGCTGGCTTACTCCCCGGTTCTACTAAAGAGACACTGGTAACGTCTTTACTGAAATCCAATAAACCTCCTGCGGAGCTATCCTCATATAGACTGCTGTCTCGGTTAAACACAGAATACAAAATATTGATTCAAAAGGACCAATGTGAAATCGTCCCCGCCGCAACATCTCACTAAACATACTGCGGCGGTTTAAAATAATGGACGCGGCCCGGGACCCTTATCCATTCATTGGCTGCTTCTCCCTGGATGTCCCCCAGGCCTTTGATCCTCTGGGGTGGGATTTAATGCTAGTGGCTCTGGCACAATATAAGATACCCCCCCCCCCTACATTAAATGGGTTAAATTACTTTATTCATCCCCCACAGCAAGGATGGGTCCGCACAGCTCTGATTCATACCCGGTCTGCTGGGGTACACGCCAGTGGTGCCCCACTGTCCCCGCTCCTTTTCATACTGGCGATTGAACCCCTATGCACAATGGATTCTCCAGGAAGTTAGACAACAGGGAATCCAGACAGGCACTACAGTTTATACTATATCGCTCTACTCAGACGATATGATATTGTATTTTAAGGATCTCCGGGAAGATCAGACAGGCGTGCCCAAATTGCTCTCCACTTTTGGCAAATTGTCTGGTTTACGTATAAATCTTGTGTCTACTCCTTTACTAACACATACATAGTGCCAGCGTTTCCCCTGGGAGGACTGTAGATACCAATGGCCACACGAACCTTCCGGTATCTTGGAATTCAGGTCTATAGAGAGGGTCCAGATCTGTTGGAAGGTTACCTGATTCGCAAGGTGACAGCACTCAAAACGCAGGTAGCCTTCTGGATTACCTTGCCCCTTTCCAGTGGCTGGTCGCCTAGCCCTGACAAAAATGGATGGTGCACACCTAGTGAACCATTTTGTGAACCTACCTATTATCATACCGTCGTGGGTGTTCAAGTTACTAAATACTATACTTATAGATTTGGTGTGGGGACATGGACGCCGCAGAGTTAGCCTGGTGAAGTTACAGCTGCCTTCGGCTAAGTGCGGGATGGGAGACCCCCAATTTTAGAGCCTACTGCATTGCTGGTCAACTGCAGTGGTTGTCCTATTGGTTAGCAGGGCACAATTTGACTGAAATGGATTACACATGGGTTGCCTGAAACCTTGTTTCTAACGCATGCTAGTATAGTCCGATACGTTCGCAAATATTGGGCAGCAGATGCACAGGTATCTATGGCTCATGAATTTCTGCAAGCACTCCACACTATGGGTACGCTGGTTATATCACGGGCTCTGAGAGCATCTTTTGGTACCGCTTACAGCACTAAAAGCCAAATTGGAGGTGGACCCAGCCAGGGAAATCTCTGACAAGGAATGGGCTGGTATGATAGAATACCCAAAGAAAATCTCACACAATGCCAGATTCATATTCATTCAATTTTCAATATTACATTGAGCATACTTAACGCCCCATAAACTCCATCGAATGTTTGTCTGCATCCTCGGAGTGTCCCCATTGCCATGCACAGGAGGCCGATTTGCTTCACGGTATGGGGTTGACCCAGAGTGTCCGTTTACTGGAAGGGAATCACAGCAACTCTAGTGGAACTGACAGGACTTCACCAATGGGACAGCCCTGCGCAGTGTATACTGGGATTGCGCCCAAGACCCAGGGGCTCCAAGTTAGTGACCCCATTCACGAACATGGCATTGTTATTGGCTAAAACGTTAATAGCATAACGGGGGAAATCCCCAATGGTCCTTAGCGTGGAGGACTAGCGTGAGGAGGTTCAAAGTGTGGCCTTGCTGAAAGCGAAACCCTCAGATGGGTGGAATATAGAGGCTTGCGCAAGATGCCCATTTCAATGGAATGGGAAGTGTTACTTGAGAGCTTTAAAGCGCAGGAGCCGGAGACTTGAAGGGTAGGACTCCCACGGGCAAGAAGGGACTGAACTATGGATGGATCATAGCGGTTGGTCCCGATCTATGGACAGCTTTGCACACGGTGCAACGGACACTCCATGGCCATGTGCACTAGTAGCACAGTTGTATGTCCCTGGCCTATACAGCACAACACTTATTCACGCTGCAAAGACCTGACATGATGGGCGTTCTAGATCAATCGACAACACACACTTCCTCCTGAACACATTTAGACAACATAACAGGTGATTTTGCTTAGTTCACAAGTTGTGGGTGGGAGACGGTAGGGGAATTTGATTGGAATCTGTATGCTAAATGTAACCTGGCAATATCACAAGAAAGATGTAAAATATATCTTTGGCACAACTTGCCATTATTGAGGGCTTCTACAATGACTGCTAAACGTGTACCACATGTATTACGTTGGAAAATGCAATACAAGTTGTTATTAAAAAAAAAAAGAAAAAAACAACACCCTAGACACAGCCATGAAACCCACTTCAGATATTTTATTTATCGTGTTTCTTAAGATTGTTTTTTTAAACTTCACCTCCCAGAGTCCAGTGCCAGATTTCAGTGACATATCCTACAACCTATTGGTGGAGGATCACTTCATCTCTAGGCCATGGTCCCAAAATGTTCTTTACTGGCTCAATTTAGTGACGCTGCCAAGTAACATACTACTTACGACTTTCTTCTACTTTTGCAACTTCAAACCTCTGCTCATCATTGACGTTTTGTCCCACTAATATCGCTCACCTATTCACACCTTGGATAGGCTGGCTTTTCTAGGTAGTTATTTGCCTGCAATGCATTTTATACCAAGTATTCTATATCATCTTGTCTGGGGGATTTCCCTCCTTTTTCAGGCTTTTGCTTAAAGTTGACTTTGCACTGAGACTTTTTCAGATTCAGATTTTTTTTAAAACTTTATTCGGATGTAAAATACATCCATAAAAGTTGCATACCAATCCATAACAGTTGAAACAATGTTAATAAAATACAGGTTGTCACAATTAAATGATATACATAGCAGCATGCAGGTAACAACCATACATTAAAACAATAATAGCTGCATAATTATTAGTACAGTTAACTCAAGAAATATAAAATGTACATAGCATTTTAAAAACATCCCTAAAATAAAACAATATGAGCAGCAGGGTTAGGCGAGCAGCAGGGTTAGGCGAGCATAGTGTTGCTTGCTTTTGCTGCAGATTTTAAAAACGAGCCCACATGCATAACAGTTTCTAAGGCAGGTAATTGCAATAAGTTAAAAGCTGGTCTAACATGCCTTTTATCACAAAATGCCTTTTTTAAACCAGAATTAAAAAATATTTTGTATATTTTTCATAAAATTTACAGAAAAATGCAAATGCAACATAGACTGTCCTGACTTGCCATAACAAAGACAGACTGTCATCTAGGTTCTTTCTGCGCGTAGCCTAAGGGGAAGCACAACAAGAATTTGACTGTGTCTGCCCTAAAGTGAAATAATAATAAGCATTCCCAATGCCCGGGTAATAACGCAAAAAAAGACAGTCCAAAATAATTTCCCTTGATAGACTAGCCTCCACATTTCTCCATATGGCCAGCCACAATATGGCCGGCCGCATTCCAATGCAATCTTCCAGGAAAGACAAACCCAACCCTTCATGGCAGATTAGGCTAGAGGATGAAATGGGGACCGAAAGGAGTCTCCCACAAAAGCAATTTTCCTCAGGCTGCATAGCCTCACAATTTGATATGCCCCATGTGAGAAGGTGGCCTGGTATATGCTGTCCACTAATTAAAGTGGGCAACTTGTACAAGTCCACACGACCCTTATGATGTATGAAGTCAAAGATAACCTTTAGAAAGCTATCCTAGTGGTAGCTGTGGAGAGCAGCCTTCAGGCTTAATCTTGAAGGAATGTAGAGCAGCTTGTTTTATCATTATATAACCTCTTGAATGACTAAATGAAAGGGGAACCACACAGTAGTTATATAAAAATATGTATTTATTAATATAACACTCTCTACTAATCTCTACACGAGATTAGAACACAAAGCACACAATACTGAATCAATGGAACATTCGTAAGTAGCACAATACACAGCGGGCTCCAGGGGGAGACCGAACCATATACTAAAAAAATGGTATAACAATCACGACTTGACTAGACACAGTGCCTAGAGCACGTAGAATCGCTGGGACCCCAAGGAACCACCCAAGGCAGTGACACAGGGAGCCCACGGAGGACGGGTGCAGTGAGGAAACACGACTGCGTGCTCCGTACAACTCTATGAGAAAGTCGCGGTTGAAAAGTTACAGTTTAAGGACACTTCTACGAGGACTTCGAGCAAACCCTTTGGAACATAGGAGGTTCTAGAGCCTACACACCAGTGAGTACCGAGGTACCCAGGTTACCCATCCCAGAGGAGCCGGGTGCTTTGGGGTCAAGTGGTGTCGGAAACCTTCATCGTTTTCAATGGAGAGATGCGAAGTACTGCTGCCAGGAAGGCGAAGAGCGTCCGGTGGAATCCAAGCCTGGATTCTAGGTGAGAGGAACCTGAAAGCAGAGGGCACAGAGTCTTAGTCACTTCAGGTGACCAGGGGCTCGGTAGACGAATGCCCACCGATGTCGGGTGCTTCAGGTGTGAAGAAAGGATGCTCGACTCTGCAGCCACGAGGACCAGGAGACGTCGAGGACGACCAGGACCCGGAGGTGAGCTGTCCCAAAAAGGATGTCGAGTGCTGGGGGGGGGGGGGGGTCGGTGTCCGGCTGGAGCACCAAAAAGCCTTGGCAAATGCAATCCACGCAGGAAGGACAAACAGGTTACGGTGTGGACCAGCAAGGTCCAAGCAATGGGGAGTCAGGGCACGTCTGGGGCCACCAGGGAAGCCCAAGAACAAACAAGGTGACCCTCGCCAGGACCCACAGGCCAACGGACCAGGGATCGCGAGGAGACCTCGAGCGAATTCACAAAGCACCAGCCCACAGAGCACTCGGTGAGTGGAGGCCGGATATCTTCGGTGCAAATGCTGCTTGGGGTCAGGACTACACGGAGTCCAATGCACAAACTTGGGGATCGCCAACAAGCATATGCACTTGCAAATGTAAGCGGTGCACAGGGGTTCGGGTTGCACGGTCCCCACAAGGGATACTGGTCTCAGAATCGCTGAGAGGTCAGATCAACCTCAGGGACCTTCGGGAACCCACCTCCTGTGTTGCTGAAATCTTCGGAGTCCGCAGGAGCTCTGGAAAAGCAAGCCGGTCAGATGCGCTTAGGTGCCTGCTACTGCAGGGGAGTAACTCCTTTATTCCAAGGGAGATTCTTCAGTCGTGCAATCGTTGTGCAGGCAGTCGAAGTACTTGGTTTCTTCTTAGCAGAATCTTGTCCAGGTAAAATCTAAAGTCCTGTAGCCAGGTATCCCACTTTAAACCCACAGGAAAGGGTTGGAAAGATTCTGTGGACCCTCCTAGGGGAGGGGCAGGACAGAGGGGTGGCTACACCAATGTCCTTTGTCCAGTTTTGCGCCAGAGCAGGAGCCAATGGCTCCCAGAACTGGTTTGAGCTGGACTATGCACAGGAACACCAAATGTGCCCCCAGTGCAGACTTTCTGGCACTCTCAGAGTGCACCCACCCAGCCCCAATACACTAAACCCTGTCTGGGAGGTGGTCACACCTCCCTGTGACAGGATGCCTATTGTCATGCCTTCCTCTGCTCGAGCTTGGCTCAGCAGCAGGAGAACAGAATCGTGTCTGTGGCTGGCAGCGTCCATTTTGTGTTTGCCCAGGTCGAGAAAGCTGGTACCGGGTAGACCGGTGACCCACAGTAGTGGTTTCAGAAGGGTGGAATCATACCTCCCACACCAGTTACTGGTGTGGAGGTATGATTCCAAGGTGTTTGACACCAAACACGACATGTTTCTAAGCAGCCGTTTTAAAGTTAGCATTTACCGCGAGGTTATAATGCACTTAGACCTATATGTCTGGCTGCATCACAGACAACCCCGGAGAATGGTCTCCGAAGGCTGCAGAGGGGCCCTACTGATCAGGGGCACCCTCTCACGTAAAACCCAGCACCCTGCCTTCAGGATTGATAAGGCCTGCCATAGGGGTGACTGATAGGCTTTTAAGTGTAGTGATTTAGATCGATATAGTGAACCTATACCCAAGTAAGTGGTGCAAGCACCAGCTTACACAGGTTGCTGTAGCAGACCTGTTGTGACATTTTGAATGGCCTCTCATGGGTGGCATAATACATGCTTCAGCCCATGGGAGGCCTCTGGGGTACCTATGCCCTGGGTACATTGTGTACCATATACTAGGGACTGATAAGGATACCCCAGTATCCAATCTGGAGTGTACCTAAAGTACATACATAGCAATTTAAGGGAGAAAGCAGATAGACTGGGGTCCTGGATAGCAGGATCCCAGTCAGACTAGTCAATAACCAGCAAAACACCAGAAAAAAAAATGGGGGTAACCATGCAGTCAGATACTACCTTCCTACATTACCCCCCCCCCCCCCCCCATACGAAAGGAGCTAAGGCTTACCTTGCTCAATTGAGCCTTTATTTACTAAGTGGCCATATAAGGAAGGTCCTGCACTAGCATGGATACGCCCGGTCTTATGGACCACTAAGGATTCCCTACCCTGAAGGGTGTTGGGTTCTCTCCAAAATTTTAGATGACTTCCTGTAGTTTGCTTTGGCAAGGAAATTGGCTGGGGGGGTGCCTGAGTATAGAAGTGAGGCCCTAACAGGGTTGGTCTCAGCATCCTCAGAGCACTGGTCACCATAGAGGCCTTTCTTTCCATGATTGAGTTATATCTGGCCCTAAGGGTCAACCTCTGGCTGCCTACAGCTGGGGGTTGAGTCCCTCTGGTTGGAACACTCGAGGGCCAGGGAAGGTTTGGGACAGCTTTGTCCCAGGTTTTCCTTGGCCCATCAGAGTCCATCTGGGGGATGTCACTACCTAAAGGTAAGAGGGATCCCTCAGAATGTTGAGGAATATTCACTTGGCTAGTGCTACTAGACTAGGTGTCCCTAATCTGGTGATGAGGGGGTTCCTCTGGACAGTGGGCCCTTAGGGGTCCACTGTCATCCCAAACCTCTGCAGCCCTAGGCTGACTGAGGCTGGGTAGAGAGGGGCAGGATACCTGCTCCAGACTGGGCACCTCCTTGGAAGGTTCCCCTGCCCTCAGTGGTTCTGCCAGGACAGGCCTGACCACCTCTGGGGCAGTTCCTTCACAAGGGGTAGGATCAGTTCCTTGAGGAAGCTGACCCTTACCTATAGTCTGGGGGGGGGGAGAAGACTTTTCTTCATCCCCTGTGCTCTCTGGTGGAGCAAAGTGGGCCATTATTTCAGGCTCCACTACTCCAAAAGTTTCCTGGGTTGGACTGAGGCACTAGGGGTCCCACAAACTCTCCCAGGGAGGCCTAACATCTGTAGATGGACCTTCAGCTCTACTTCAGCCCAGGCTGAAGTTTCTAGATCATTACCCAACAGGCAATCTACAGGCAAGTTTGGGGACACTGCCACTCTCTTGGGACCAGTGACCCCTCCCCAGCTGAGATGGACTATTGCCATGGGATGATCTGACCTTACACCATCAGTATTGGTCACCTGGTACTTAAACTCAGGTAAAAGCTGACCTGGGGGCACCAGGGTTCCTGTCACCATGGTGACACTAGCTCCTGTATCCCTATAGGTTGCAGCTTTCTGACCATTGATTAGAGGCTCTTGTCTATGCTTGCCCAAAGAATTGGGACTGACAGTAAAAGTGGCAAACCCCATGCCACCATCACAGACTAAAGTGGCCTGGGTGGGGGGCCTGGCTAGGCCAGGGTCCACCTCTGTTCCCCAAGAAAACCCAACTACATTTTTGGGTGCACTACCACCACCTGGGGGATTACTACCTGTAGTACCAGGAGGTGTAGAAGTAGCGTTTGGAGGAATATTTTCCTTATTGCTGACCTTAGGGCATATGGCATCACTTTTCCTGTGGCCTGGCTTTTTATAGACAAAGCAATAAGGTTTCTTTTCAGGGGAGGAAGGAGTTTGGGACCCACCCCCAGAAGAGGATTTTTGGGGCCCTTCAGAGTACTTATCTTTTGACTTATCCCCACCTTTCTCTTGGGTCTTGGAAGAATCTTTCTTCTGGTCACCACCCTGGTTCTTTGGTTTCACCCTTGTTCTGACCAATTTGTCTGCCTTCTTTCCCAATTCTTGGGGAGAGGTCAGATCTGAGTCCACCAAGTACTGGTGCAAAAGCTGGTTTTGGCAATTATTAAGGATCTGCTCCCTCATAATCAAATTGTACAATCCTAAATAGTCATTCACCTTGCTGCCAAGTATCCAACCTTCCAGAGCCTTAGTAGCACAATCTACAAAGTCTACCCAGTCATGAGTCGGTGTCTCTGAACTTAATCCTGTACTGTTCAGTGGTTAAGCCAAACCCATCAATGAGAGCACTCTTCAGGACTGAATAATTGTCAGCATCCTCTTCTCTAACAGTGAGGAGCTTATCTCTACCTTTGTCAGCAAAGGAGAGCCACAAGATAGCTGCCCACTGCTCTTGAGGGACCCTCTGTACCTTACAGGCCCTCTCTAGTGCAGTTATCCATTTGTGGATGTCATCCCCACTTTGGTAGGGAGGGACTATCTTGTTCAGGTTCCTATGATCATGAGTATACTCTTTAACCCTCGGGGCACTGTTGCTGCCACCATGGGACTCTAGTCCCAATCTCTTTGTAGCTCTCTGGAGCTCTAGGGATTCCCGGTCTAGGGCCAACTGCTCCTTCTTGAGTCCAAGCTTGATTTTCTCAAGCTCCAGAAGTTGGCACTGTCTCTCATAAGAGAGGATTCCCTCTTATTTGATATGGAAGTCCCTACAGAAGTTCCAGAGTGCTGCGATTCTACAGAGGGAGATCTAGATCTCCTAGGTAAACTCTGTACTCTTCCTGGTGGAGTAAAGAGAGGGCCACTGGGGCCTTCTCCCCCACCTGAAGGAAGCTCCATGTTGTCCAGGTTAGAATCATCTTGATTCTCCTGGCCAGGGTTTGAGTCCAGGTCAAAGAAGGTTTCACTTCCTGGCGTTTCCTCATTCCCTGTCCCACCCACTCTATCTACCTCATCAGACCCTGGGGTCTTCCTAAGGTCATCCAAGAGCAAAATCTCGATGAGACGTTGGGTGTTTGCACCTCTCCCTGTCCTCAACTTCCTAGACACACACATGGCTTTCAATTCCTGGAATGTGAGGCCATTGTACCTAGTTGGCAGAGAGCCACTGGCTTCTCCTCTTGAAGACATACTAGTGTTATGTAGTGTAAGCACCTACCTAACCTAGTGGAGACTAAACTCTCTTGAGTTGGAGAAAGGGTGTGCTAGACCCTTGACTTACCCAACTCCAAGTTCAGTAGAACTTACTTATTCACATCTTGATGTATTATACCGGACAGCTTTGGACCTTTAACAATGGATGCCGGCGCCCTGCAGCTGGATGGGACACTTCAGTGATATACAATTAAATACTGCCAATTTGGCCAAGAAACCCTCAAGGACATGCCCCTGGACTTTTCGGGCAGCGGTGAGGCGATAGGTCGGAGCAGTGCACGGGGGTCCCGGAGCTGCGCCTCTCCCATGCCATGGAGTTGGAGGGGCAATGGTGGAAGGGGCAGCTGGCTGCGGACATCCACCAGGCGCTTCGCTATAAGGAGCTGAAACTACCATCTTACACAGGACAATCTCCACAGTTGAATTTAAGACGGTATTTTGCAGATCTGATTGCCATTGTGAGCAATCGATTCAAGCTATGTCCTGCTGCACGCCATCTTGCGGTTTATCTTCTTGACCTCTTCATGGACAGATATGACATTTCAATCCAACAACTGCATGTGGTCGCTCTTTCCTGTTTACTTATAGCAATGACCCATCTCCATGTATATAACTTGGGATGGGAACCCTAGGCTGGGCGTGCCTCCTCTTGTCACCTTCTCTGCAGCATCGCTGGCACTGTGAGACCCCGAAGAGTTTGGCCTCGGTCGGATGCCCGGTTGATTGAACGACGGAGCTCCGTGAACCGATCTACGACCTGCCGCCGAGCAACACCTGGCCTTGCTGGACCTGGGCCCTCCCACCACTCCGACGGCTGCCACGTCCTTTCCCGGTGGTTTGGCTGCCTCACTTTTCACGGTGCTTGACGGAGCACCGTGATGTGATCTGTGCCTGGCCGTCTTGCAGCCCCAGACATCACGACCTTTATCTGCGCCCTGCTGCCGCGCTACACCCACAATTGCTGAACCATGCCGGCCGGGACCTGAACGGCGTCACGCCACCGAACAACCCCCGTCACCGATGGTATTAGGACTACCCATCTGTCTTGATCGTCTATACTACGAAGGCCGCCCTTTAAGATGGTGACGATCCGCCAATCTCAAGATGGCGACTTGCAGACAGCTTTCACTCCGCAAGATGGTGAACGCCGTGGCCCTACAGGGAGACCAGGGTGAGTGACCTCTCTCTCCCCCGCCCATCTGTCCTCCCCTACAACCAACCCAATTCTACCTCGAAGCACCACAATGAGCTGGTGATGAATCAGACCCCCCCAGAGGGCCTCCCTCCATGTTAGTTTTGACCCCCGAACAGCCCCGAACACCGATGATACGCGGGCTTCCTCTCCTGATCGCCAACCCCACCAAAGGGCTGTTCCTGAAGTTGCGACGATCCGCCAGTTATTTCACTACTCAAGATGGCGATCGCCAGTGTCTCTCCAGTGAGGCCAGGGTTTGCAAGTTTCCGGATTAGCTTCAGACACAGAGAATGGGCTCTGGTTTCAGGGATCCCAGCGCTGCTTCCCTGGTCTTCTTATCCAGACTGGTTACAGCTATGGAGTACGGGCGTTGGTTTCAGGGATCCCTGTGCTGTTTTCCCAGGTCAGCTCTTTGTGTGAATTCTTCAGACCTTGGAACTGTCTCTTCCTCCTCTCCACCCACCACTCGTGTCCTGGGGGGTAAGCTGAAAGACGAGGCGGATGGCACTCCCCAGGAATACCGGGACCGGTGCTTTTTGATGGAGGTATGACGATGCCCCCTGGGCTGATTCCAAAACTGTTTTGTACCTACTGCAGAGCCCGAGCAACCTTGGCTGATGCCCGGTGGAGCTGTTCTTTGCAGCTATAGAGGAGTCTGGCTCTGGTTCACCCCCTTGGCCATCACCTACCCAGCCGGACATCTGACATTATTTTCCTCGTCCCCCCGCTGTTTTTCCTCCCCCCTCCCTCCTCCTCCCTCCGTTATTCGTTGATCTAATTGCTGTTACTATGTAACCTGTAACTCGCGGATCCTGTAACTATGTAACCTGTAATGCACTGATCCTTATGTAAAGCGCTCTGATACTTCTGGGTCTAGCCAGCGCTATATAAAACTTTATAAATAAAAATAAATAAATATATGTGCCTAATACTTAGTGGTTTTCAGTTAATCACTCAATGAGATTTATCTGGTAAAACAATAGCAAGCTTGAATCCCAACCGCTGCACACCAATGTGAGAAAGTGGCCTGGTATATGCTGTCCACTAATTAAAGTGGGCACCTTGTACCAGTCCACACGACCCTTATGATGTATGAGGTCAAAGATAACCTTTAGAAAGCCATCCTAGTGGTAGCTGTGGAGAGCAGCCTTCAGGCTTAATCTTGAAGGAATGTAAAGCAGCTTGTTTTACCAGTAGATCACCTCCTGAATGACTAAATGAAAGGGGAACCACACAGTAGTTAAATAAAAATATGTATTTATTAATATAACACTCTACTAATCTCTACGCGAGATTAGAACACAAAGCACACAATACTGAATCAATAGAACATTCGTAAGTAGCACAATACACAGCGGGCTCCAGGGGGAGACCGAACCATATACTAAAATAGTGGTATAACAATCACAACTTGACTAGACACAGTGCCTAGAGCAAGTAGAATCGCTGGGACCCCAAGGAACCACCCAAGGCAGTGACACAGGGAGCCCACGGAGGACGGGTGCAGTGAGGAAATACGACCACGTGCTCCGTCCAACTCTATGGGAAAGTCGCGGTTGAAAAGTTACAGTTTAAGGACACTTCTACGAGGACTTCGAGCAAACCCTTTGGAACATAGGAGGTTCTAGAGCCAACACACCAGTGAGTACCGAGGTACCCGTGTTACCTATCCCAGAGGAGCCAGGTGCATAGGGGTCAAGTGGTGTCGGAAACCTTCGTCGTTTTCAATGGAGAGATGCGAAGTACTGCTGACCGGAAGGCAAAGAGTGTCCGGTGGAATCCAAGCCTGGATTCTAGGTGAGAGGAACCTGAAAGCAGAGGGGACAGAGTCCGAGTCACTTCAAGTGACCAGGGGATCGGTAGACGAATGCCCACCGATGTCGGGTGCTTCAGGTGTGAAGAAAGGATGCTTGACTCTGCAGCCACGAGGACCAGGAGACGTCGAGGACGACCAGGACCCGGAGGTGAGCTATCCCACGAAGGATGTCGAGTGCTGGGGGGGGGTCGGTGTCCGGCTGGAGCACCAACAAGCCTTGGCAAATGCAACCCACGCAGGAAGGACAAACAGGTTACGGTGTGGACCAGCAAGGTCCAGGGGACTCTCCAAGCAATGTGGAGTCAGGGCACGTCTGGAGCCACCAGGGAAGCCCAAGAACAAACAAGGTGACCCTCGCCAGGACCCAATGGCCAACGGACCAGGGATCGCGAGGAGACCTCGAGCGAATTCACAAAGCACCAGCCCACAGAGCACTCGGTGAGAGGAGGCCGGATATCTTCGGTGCAAATGCTGCTCGGGGTCAGGACTACACGGAGTCCAATGCACAAGCTCGGGGATCGCCAACAAGCATATGCACTTGCAAATGTACGCGGTGCACAGGGGTTCGGGTTGCACGGTCCCCACGAGGGACACTGGTCTCAGAATCGCTGAGAGGTCAGATCCACCTCAGGGACCTTCGGGAACCCACCTCCTGTGTTGCTGAAATCTTCGGAGTCCGCAGGAGCTCTGGAGAAGCAAGCCCGTCAGATGCGCTTAGGTGCCTGCTACTGCAGGGGAGTAACTCCTTTACTCCAAGGAAGATTCTTCAGTCGTGCAATCGTTGTGCAGGCAGTCGAAGTACTTGGTTTCTTCTTAGCAGAATCTTGTCCAGGTAAAATCTAAAGTCCTGTAGCCAGGTATCCCACTTTATACCCACGGGAAAGGGTTGGAAAGATTCTGGGGACCCTCCTAGGGGAGGGGCAGGACAGAGGGGTGGCTACACCCATGTCCTTTGTCCAGTTTCGCGCCAGAGCAGGAGCCAATGGCTCCCAGAACTGGTTTGAGCTGGACTATGCACAGGGACACCAAATGTGCCCCCAGTGCAGACTTTCTGGCACTCTCAGAGTGCACCCACCCAGCCCCAATACACTAAACCCTGTCTGGTAGGTGGTCACACCTCCCTGTGACAGGATGCCTATTGTCATGCCTTCCTCTGCTCGAACTTGACTCAGCAGCAGGAGAGCAGAATCGTGTCTGTGACTGGCAGCGTCCATTTTGTGCTGCCCGGGTCGAGAAAGCCGGTACCGGGTAGACCGGTGACCCACAGTAGTGGTTTCAGAAGGGTGGAATCATACCTCCCACACCAGTTACTGGTGTGGAGGTATGATTCCAAGGTGTTTGACACCAAACACGACATGTTTCTAAGCAGCCGTTTTAAAGTTAGCATTTACCGCGAGGTTATAATGCACTTAGACCTATATGTCTGGCTGCATCACAGACAACCCCGGACAATGGTCTCCGAAGGCTGCAGAGGGGCCCTACTCATGCAGGGGCACCCTCTCATGTAAAACCCAGCACCCTGCCTTCAGGATTGATAAGGCCTGCTATAGGGGTGACTGATAGGCTTTTAAGTGATGTGATTTAGATAGATATAGTGAACCTATATCTAAGTGGTGCAAGCACCAGCTTACACAGGTTGCTGTAGCAGACCGGTTGTGTCATTTTGAATGGCCTCTCATGGGTGGCATAATACATGCTTCAGCCCATGGGAGGTCTCTGGGGTACCTATGCCCTGGGTACATGGTGTACCATATACTAGGGACTGATAAGGATACCACAGTATCCAATCTGGAGTGTACCTAAAGTACATACATAGCAATTTAAGGGAGAAAGCAGACAGACTTGGGTCCTGGATAGCAGGATCCCAGTCAGACTAGTCAATAACCAGCAAAACACCAGAAAAAAAATGGGGGTAACCATGCAGTCAGATCCTACCTTCCTACACCCCATACTTCTGCCCCGTACATTACAAAAGAAATACATTGGGACTTATAAATCTGCAATAACTGGGTGAGCGAGCCACCTTCCCCTGGCTGTGGGAGGCTACATAGCAAGCCAATTACACTTGAGAGTTTTGCTCTGCACAAGGCAATGTTGGGGACCCATAACCCTGTGGCAAAAAAGGTGATCCCCAAGTAAGGAAAAGTGCGTGTACTACTCAAGTGATTGGTTCCAACAGAGAGGGTAGCGAGCTGTTTACGCTTTGAGCCACACGCCACAATTTGTAAGTTTATATGTAAATCTAGAGCAGCCATGACGTCCACAAAAGCAAACACAAGAAGAAGCAGTGCCTTGGGCATACGCGCCAAACCACTGCATTGTCCGCATACAGGAGAGTGGATAACAGCATACCTTTGATTTTAGGTACATCCTGAGTGACGGTGTGTAAAAATGGGTGAAGTTCATTGATATATAAAATAAATAAAAGAGGGGCCAAAACACACCCCTGACTCGCACCCCGATGCACATTTATATCCCTGGATACCTCTCCTTGTCTGTTAATTCTGAGTCTAGCCTTCGTGTTTATGTGCAAATACGCCAAAAAGTGCACTAAAACTTCATCCATCCCATGTAAAACAAGCATATGCCAGAGCTTGGAGTGGTTAACACAACAAAAAGCCAAAGATAGGTCCATAAATGACATGTAAAGGGGGGGTTTGTTTGGTAATAGTATATTTCCTGAGCACCAAGTTCAAATTTAAGCACCGCTCAAGTGTGCCCAGTTGTTTCTAAACCCATTCTGATATAGGACTGATTCCACTTGGATGCACTCCTTAATTCTATTGTATAGAACCCTCCCCATGATTTACACCATTGTATCAATCAGGGAAATCGGTCTATTAGATCCAAGATGGGATTGATAATCTTTTTTTTAAAATGGGTACTGGGATAGATGTGGACCATGAGGCAGGAAGCGGGGAGTAAACTAGATTGTAAAAAATGTTTGTTAATAAGGGTGCCTAGAAGTCAGTATTACATTTTAGTAGATCGATTGGGACACGGTCGGGCCCGGCACCTTGCCACTGACACTTTCATTAATCTCACCCTCTCCTTCACCTAAGCTTACTTGAAAGTTTCTCACACTGATGGGATTTAAAACCAACTCAGCATCTGATACGGGAGCTGCATAGATGCTGGCAAAATGAGCCTCCCAGGTTTTGCTAACAATATGATAGAGGATTGAAATAACGGACTGGTTTTTGGGCCTCAAATCTGATAGTGCAGACCAAAAGGATTTGCTGTCTTTCCGTGAGGCTGCGTGTGCCAGCAAAACCCACTGTTGTAATAGTACTTCCCTCCAACGCTTCGAGGTAACCTCTTTATAATGCTTCCATGCAGTGATCACAACTGCACAGTGTGTAAGTTTGGTTGCGAGGGCCTGGCGCAGCATACGATTAGCTACGGAACAGTAATGGTTGAACCATGTAGGGGAGTTGGCTATGGGGCTAAAGGGCTTCAGTAGTGCTTTCCTAAAGTTTGCACATAAGCTTTTAAATTTGTTAACTACCTGATGGGCGGCATCCTCCCCCGCTAGATACAATTCCAACAAACCTACATTTTCTTTAATTATTAGGTTAAAAAAACTGTATAGGTTCTCACAAGCTCCACACTAGCCTGAGGTTATCAGTTGAGACCTGAAGGTTACTCGCTCCTTTATCCACCCTCGATTTCTCCCTGGAGGCTATAGAGAAGGCTGCTTCTAATGAATTATGATCACCATTGTTTGATGCAATTACTGACCCATATAGAAGTGTATCTATGAGGTTACGTGTAATGAAAATATAATCTATCACAGAGGAATTAACTCTGCCCCAATAGGTATGTGGGGCAGAGTCTTTTGAACTTGCTATTTCCATTACATTAAATAAATCACACAAAGCTATATGAGATACCAGATCCTGGCTCCTGAGGTCGGTGTTGCCTGAGGGATACACATCAGTACAGGATGGGCTGTACTTGTGCGGTAGCTTAATATTGAAGTCTCCTGCCAGACATAAGTTGGCCTCACAAAGCACATTTTGCCACAGTCGTTCCCAGTACTGGAGGATACTACTGTATGGATATGCTCATTGGGAAAGAGCTGAATGCCATCACTCATAGTGAAATTAGACAGCGGCTGAAGTAAGCTTACCCATTGCCCCATATTGTATGCTGTAGTGGGTGTGGAGGAAAAATGTGAATGACACAACAAGAGACCAATGGGTGAAGAGAAGTACTCTACAAGTATATTATATATATATAATTTTAGTATTCTCAGAAGGATGACGAGACCTATTGGCTTTGCCAATGCCTGCTACTGGTGGTTTTCCGCTCTATTCTGGGTTTGTCCCTCCACTACAGCATAGCTAATTTACACTTGCTTTTGACTGGCTATGTCTTAGCCTTTCACTATTAACTTTTTTTTTTTTTTTTTTTAACGTCACTACTTGTTTAGTGCTCCATGGAACTGTCTGGTGTGGATTTCAGAGCGCATTTGTGAGGTTTAATTTCAAGCCCTCATCCCTCCATGTTCCCCATTACCCTTTCTTTGAAATGTTCCTCATAGAAAGGCCAGTGCCTCATGTCGGTTTATGGTGATGCCCTGGATGTCCACTCCCTTCCTAATGCTCCTCAGAGGTGAACCAGGCACCAAATGACAGCCACGGTAATCCACTGTATGTCCCCTTCCACCCCACCTCCCTATGCTCCGCTGTGGCTTGTGAGCTGTAAATAGCGGCCAGGGTGATTTCTGGACCATACCCCTCTCACGGTGGTAGCTGCTATTGGGTTTGCTAAAGTTGATGGCTTTAAATTCCACTGGCAAAGATACAGTGGCATCGAGACATGTTAAAAGGACGAAAAATAATGGAAACACTGACTTCTATACTTTCAAGATGGCCGCTGCCTTGCATTAAACGACGTGCATTGGGTAATCTAAGTGCCAATGTTAAATGTATAGAAAGCAATGTTCTCATTGCTTTGTATACTTTTAACATAGACAATAGTGCATTGGCTAAGCCTTTCATGTTGCTGGCTAAACACGGGCAAGTGAGAATAATTGGCTTGATCAATGCTCGTTAGCCTTTGGAATGCACGTAAAACTAACAGGCTGGAGCAGTGATCTGTATTTCCTGTGTAGTTTTTAAAAAAATATTTGGAAACTGTACGTATTTTTTCATTTAAAAAGTTTATATTCAACCTTCTAATGGAACCTCACAATAAGCACCTGATTGATTTTTATTGTTTTCTTATTTAAAGGCTGCAGATGGAATATTTGTCTTAATGAAAATATGAAGCAGTGGGAGAATAGATGTTCCTAGGTGGACACAACACAAACTGTGTTTTCAATTAGTATGTAATTTTATGCTGGGGTTTTGTAAAAGGCATTAAAACCCAAGCTGAGGTGCATTACTCCCAGGAATCTCTCAACCTTCAGTAGTTAAAAAACAAAAAGTCACAAAACGTGAATGCCACCAACCCACAAGGGACGCTTTTTGCGGTCTCTCGGTGTAGTTCTGTTTTCAGTATCCTTTTCTGTTAGGAGCTTTGTCTAACTAACAGTACCTGGTGTATGTGGATTTTCCCCTTGCTGAATTTTATGGACATATTCTTCTGCTCACCGAGTCGAGACTGACCATCATCATAACCTGTAATGTCCGTGGAAGACACTGTGCCACACTTTCGTGTAGGTTGTGACCACATGACCCGAGGTTTATTTAAAACTTCAGGTTAACTTTTCTTGACAAAGTGGAGTTCTTGGAAGACCTGCACAACTGCGATGTACGGTCTCTCTATCTCGAGTAATCAACCAGTAGATTCAAGAAATGGTGCCTACTGGCATCAAAGGTTACAGTAAACAACAGAAATTTAACTACCCTTAGTTTACATGCCAAACAGCGAGCACACTGCCAGAAAGCCGTAAAAGAGTAGGTGGTTGATGAAAGACTACTTCCAATATTATTTTGGCTAAATAAAAAACAAATGCAAGATTGAAAATGCTATAACATGAACTGAAAGGTCACTCATGAGAATGAAAAGTTGCTATTCCCCAACATCTTGATACTGCACAGATCGGTGCGGCCTTTTATAAAAGGAGTACGACTACGAATCAAGTAACAAACAGAGGATGCGAGTACGTACAATTTCACTGAGGGACCCCTTTACTTCATTAATTGAATGCAAAAGCTAAGTCGTTGCAAGGTGTCACCCTCTGGCAGACAATGTCAAATATAAAGCGACAATGTATTCACTTTGTTACAAGTCATTTGCTGGGAATAATCAGTTCTTAACATAGCCAAGAGCTCATTGTAAACCTGATCCTCTATACTAGTAACTACAGGACATGAACTCTCGGCGCTGACAACCAATTTTGCAGAGCTCTGCTCCCCGGCCACAAACAGGCATTCACCTAGTCAGAATGAAAGCTTTCAGGAGAGCTTGCTAAACTAGACCATTTAGCTCTGCATCGGTGTCAAAAGTAATCAGCCTCGTTATGTTCTGCATTCTCTTCAAGGACATAAGGAGGATAATAAATTAAGCACGATCTAAAGGAGGCACACAATACAGGGCTAAGGGAGAGCCATGGTCATTTACAAGACTACATTAGAAGATAGATTGATTTGCTCAGAATCACAGGAAGCTGAGCCGACGCCAAGGCTCGAACCTGGTTCCTCAGCTCCAAAGTCGGCAGCTCTGGCCGTTGTGTTACTCTGAGTCAAGGCGGCATTTTATTGGTCCTACAGGGGCGTTCCCATGCAACCACCTATGGTTTTGGATGTAAAAGTACATCGTGTTTTGTATAAAAAAAATAAACGACAAATGAAAGCATGCATTAAAAAGGAAAAATGCTTTTATTTCTCCTAACGTTTCCCACTTTGCATGTGTACTGGACTGTAGAGCACAAATCAGAAGTAGGAAAAGTTTTAAAGTTAGCCAAAGCATAGTATTTTGTACTGGAAGGGCACCCTTCTGGTACAAAACATTTGTTAGACTCACACAGACACCTTTGCACTATTGCGCAAATGTGTGCGTGTGGCGCTCGGTAGCCTAATTGTGTGCTAGTGCTAGGGAGAGAGCGGGATTGTGCCATATAGTTGTAGATCTGGTGCTTTCTTACTCTCTCCCTGTCATGCAGCGCAGCAACTTTGGGTGCTGTGTTGCACTGTGTGAAAGTTTTGATAATCTGGGCCTTAGTCTCTTTTCCATCACTCACTCTAACTTTCATTCTCTCACTTGCTCATTCACACTCATACTCCCTTCCACTCACTGTTACTCACACACAAACGTACTCATACTCACTGATTCTCATTCTAACTTACTAACACCCTTACACACACTCACTAACTCTGGGCACCGGCGCAACAGCACCTGCTGTATTATTGATAGCTACACCCACAGTTCACTTCCACTTCCTCTCACAAGCTCCAATCAATAACACGTTCTAACACACTCATACTCCTTCACTCACTCCCTCCCTCGTACTCACTTTGACTTATTCATGTACACTACCAAACTGATTCTCACTTTCTCTCTCATTGACTCTCTCAAACACACACACTATCACTCAATCCTATTCACTGTCAATCACTCACGAACACACAAACACATACACAAATGCATAGAGAAATAACTTTTTTTTTTTTTTACTTATCTGGCTTACTTAGCTGGCAACTTGGAGGCTCCATGGCAGCAGCAGAGAAGGAATGCAGTGCTAGGCATTGGAACCAGCAAGCCATGATTCCAAACGAGGAGCCAGGTGGAGCCGAAGGCCAGGATTAAAAAGGGGAAGACCCACCTCAGTACCCCTCTCAGCTTCTTGATAGGCAGAGCCACAGGAATTATGTCTCAGGGGAGGCCCAAATTATGCTGCAGCGTTAACTAAATTATACATCAAGAAAAGGCAAAATTACGCAGCGTAATGCTGCACATTTTGTGAAGGTATCATTTCATTATTTTGTCATTTTTACACTTGTTAACACTTTCTGGGTATGGGTTGCACCACACTGGTACCAATTTAACACCTAAATATAGCAATAAGCAGCAGAAAGGTGACCAGTTAACCTTTGCAAAGGGACTTCTGCTACACAGGAACACGTCACTTGGTATTTAGTAACTTTTGAACCATTTGAGCTGAAAACAATTTTTGTTTGTTAAAATCTGGAGATTATGCACCAGATGATTTAATATGTGCCAAATGCAGCAAAACCATAATTATGCAAAAAACGCTGCAGCTGCACACTTGCTTATTTCCAGTGGCCCTGTTGAAAGGACTGGAAGCATAGGGCTTATAAAAAGCTGGGACAGTGCCGAGGATCCTGCCCCTGCTGCACTTTGTGGCTTTTCATTGGATTCAGGGATGCACTGATGTGTGCCCCGACAGCCACATTTTAGCAGATATACTGTGCTGCCTGAGACATGCACAGTATGCGTGCAAAAAAAATGGATTGTGCCTGTGATAGTTGAACTTACGCCCCTTAGACATCTCTCAGTCCACCTCCCAGAATGTCCTGGTCTGCCTCTTGCCCTTTTTAGGTCGAGCCTGGGCAGCTCATGCACTGCTCCGCGAGGCATGCTGTATTCGAGTATGGACTTGAAGCTCCGCCAACTCTGCGCCCATATTTTTCATTGGCTTGTGTCATTGTCCTTTGTAAATGCTGGCTTCTGACTCGTTAATAGGCTTGTTAGTCCATCCTTAGTACCGCCTTGTCTTCATTTGTAACCTCCCATCAGGACTGGCCCTTTTACTTCTTTTGTTACATGGTATGTCTTATTTAGTCTGTAAGCACTATTCTCTTTAATGAGTTTCTCCTACTGCAGGCACAACATGCTTTCTTGCAACATTCAGCACGCCATGCGCGCTTTTACTTTTCAAGCAGCCTGGGACAATGGCGGCCGCTTCTTTGAAGTGAAATAGGTCTCGCATTTACAAGAGTTTGAGCTATTGGCATTGTAGATGACAATGCCTTTTATTTATGTGCTAATTATCAAAACAGATAAATAAGAGGCATTGTCATTTACAATTCCAATAGCTTAAACTCTCGCAAATGCGAGACCTATTGCATTGCAAATGCTTGTTTAAGTTAGATATCTGACTAACTACTGTACAGATTTACACCAAATCACAAAAACCACGCTTTCTGGACCAACATCTAGCTTTCTGCCAAATTTGGTGCAATTCCCATAGACATAACATGGGGAAAATGCGTTTTGGGACCCCCCCTTTTTTTTTTCTCAGCCACCACTGGACAGATCACCCCGAAGCTTTCAACACAGTAGCAGAATGGAAACCTTGAAAATATTATATATATATATATTCACTGAAAAAACCATAGGTTTCAGGCATGTTATAGTTAGAAATTAGCATTTAAAAAACCTTTGAAATTCACAGAAAATACCATAGGTTTTAGGGAAAGTTAAAGTTAGTTGGACATTTCACTCGTACAAAACCAGAGAAATTCCCCCGTTATAGTTAGTTCAGCTAACTATAACTCGCGCCCCCGCAATGCACTGCTGATGACGTCACATATTACATCACTCATGACATGGTCAGTGACATCACTGATGACATCACTGATGACATCACTGATGACATCACTGATGACATCACTGATGACATCTCAAATGACATCACTGATGACATCATCCAGTGACTGTGTTTCTGTAAAGTTTAAATGTTTAATATATATAGGGAAAGGCGTATTGAAGAATGAGTGGGTGTATAAGTGTCTGAATGGATGATTTAGTAGGTGCGTGACTGACTAAGTGAGTGATTAAACGTATCTTACTGAATGCATGGGTTAGTGACTAAACTGTGTGAATGTCTGTATCCGTCTGTCTGTTGGTGTGTAAGCGGCTGCATGGGTTTGTGAATAGCTACGTGAGTGTCTATATGGGTTATTGATTGGTTGTCTGAGTATCTGTATGGGTGCCTGAGTGTTTGTGTGGGTGGGGTGTGTGTGACTGTGCATAGATGTGTGAGTGGGTGATTCACTGGGTGCATGGTTTCAAGAGTGCATCTGTGATGGACTGTATGGGTGGGTGAGTGTGTGTATGGGTGTGCTAGTGAGTGAATGTATATCTCAGTGGTACATGTGTGAGTAACTACATATGTGAAAGGCAGTATATATGTGTGTTGGAGTATATAAATGGCTATAAGTGAGTGTGTGATTGTGAGAATGGCTGTATGGATGAGTGTGTGCTTGTATCAGGGATTGTATAAGAGCGTAAGAATGTGCTAGTATTTGTATGAGTAAGTGAGCTGGTGTGTGTATAACTGTATAGGTGAGTAAATGGCAGTGTGATTAATTATTTGCATGACTGACTAGGTGTGTGAGTACCTCTATGGATGAGTGGCGGTGTGGGAGTGTCTATATAGGTGTATGAGTGCATATGATAGTCCTGTACTGAGTGACCGTAAGTATGAGTGACTGTACGGGTGAGTGAGTGGATGTGTGTGTAGACCTAAGAATCAGTGAGTGGGTATGTAGTTATTGGTGTTGGAGTGTCTATGGTTTTGAGAATGGCAGTCTGTATTTCAGAGTGGGTGTATCAAAGGTTATATTAGGGTGTGAGAAGATGCATCAAATTATCACATGGATGATGTCATCAGTGATGTCATTTGAGATGTCATCAGTGATGTCATCAGTGATGTCACTGACCATGTCATGAGTGATGTAATATGTGACATCATCAGCAGTGCATTGCGGGGGCGCGAGTTATAGTTAGCTGAACTAACTACATCGGGGGAATTTCTCTGGTTTTGTAGGAGTGAAATGTCCAACTAACTATAACTTTCCCTAAAACCTATGGTTTTTTCAGTGAATTTCAAAGGTTTTTTAAATGCTAATTTCTAACTATAACGTGCCTGAAACCTATGGTTTTTTAAGTGAATTTCAAAGGTTTTTTAAATGCTAGTTTCTAACTATGCCTACAGAGGTAGGACATGTGAAGAAAGAAGAAAAAACGCACAGAAAGAAGCAAAAGAAATGCAGAAAAAAGCAACAGAAGTCCACAAAGACGAACAAAAGTGCAGGAAGAAGCAAGACTTGTGCAGAAAGAAGCAACAGAGGAGCAGAAAGAGGCCTTGTTGCAAAATCATCCTGTGCCCACAACTTTTTCAGACGGGTACTGGTGGTAACTGAGTCTGACTAACCAGGCCTAGAGCCAGTGCTATGCTAAAAGACACTTAGAATACAGTGAAAACACCTACATACATTAGGGAACACTATGCGTTGGGGTACCCCTGTGATTAGCATGACCTCCTCTGTAAGGCCCTAGTCTATAATAGGGCAGGGGGATTAAAACTACCTCTAAGTTAGAGGTGCAGAAATATGCTACTTTAACTAGTAGTCACGTTTGCAGAGTGGTGGAGAAAGGGTGCTGGGCGTCCAACCAACGCTCAGGAATTCCGCTGCGTAGGACTTACAGGAGGTACCAGGAGGGATTCTTGGCCCCCAAACTCCCTCAGGACAAAATTGGACTTCATCCCCCATCCCGTAGTCTGCCACGAGGCACGTTTGCAGAGTGGTAGAGAAAGGGGGCCATGGCCTCCGAAGACGTCTTAGCAATCCCACTGTGTGGGACTTACTGGAGGTAACAAGAGGGGTAGTTGGCCCCCAAGGACATCCTTGGGGGCCAACTTCCCAAACTATTACCTCCAGTCAGTCCCACACAGCAGCACTGGTAAGTACTCGTACCAGGCCACGCCCACTTTGCCCACTACTCTACAAACGCGCTCCCTGGCGCGCTCTTGGATGGGGATTGAAGTCCCCTTCACTGCTGGGGGTCCTTTAGGGGCCAACTAGCCTACCTTTTACCTCCAGTAAGCCCCACGCAGTGGATTGGTGAGAGGTAGACAAAGGCCATGCCCCTTTGTCCACCACTCTGCAAACGCGCCCCTGGCGCGTTGTAAGTTGGGGGATTAAGTCCCCTTGAATCCTGAGGGTCCCTGGGGTCCAACTAGCCCACCAGGTACCTCCAGTAAGCGCCACAGAGCTGCATTGCAGAGAGGTGTAAAAAGGGGCGTGACCTCGACCACCTCTCTGCAACGCAGCGCAGTGGCGCTTACTGGAAGCACCTGGTGGGCTAGTTGGTCCCCAGGGGCCCTCAGGATTGAAAGGGAATTAATTCCCCAACTTAAAAGGCGCCACAGGGTGTGTTTGCACACATGTCACCTCAGGCCCCGCCCCCTCCCGTCAATACTGTGCGAACACGCCCCGTGGCACGTTTTAAGTTGCGGGATAAAGTCCCCTTGAATCCTGAGGGTCCCTGGGGTCCAACTAGCCCACCAGGTACCTCCAGTAAGCGCCACAGAGCTGCGTTGCAGAGAGGTGTAAAAAGGGGCGTGGCCTGGACCACCTCTCTGCAACGCAGCCCTGTGGCGCTTACTGGAGGTACCTGGTGGGCTAGTTGGCCCCCAGGGACCCCCAGTATTGAAGGGGGAATTCATTCCCCAACTTAAAACGCACCACAGAGCGCGTTTGCAGAGTGTTGCTGGGAGGGGGCGGGGCCTCCGGCACGATCGCATTTTTTTTGTTTTTTGTTTTTTCGAAGGGGGGCTGTGTGGCCCCCCTTCTTTTTCCTTTTTTTGGGCCCTGGGGACCCCATCCCCCAGGGCCTGACCCCTTTAAAAAAAAAAAAAAAAAAAATCTGAACGGGAAGGGGGCCGCGTGGGAGGTGGCGGTCCCCGGGGCGTGTGGGGGGGCTCGAGCCCCCCCACACAGGTCTATGTTTAAAAAATTAAAAGCCCCAGGGGGTGGCGGTCCCCGGGGCTTGGGGGGGGCCTTGGAGGCCCCCCACACATTAAAAATAAGAAGCCCCGGGGGGTGGCGGTCCCCGGGGCTGCGGGGGGGGCAGTGTGCCCCCGCAAATGTTTATGGAAAGCCCCGGGGGGGTGGCGGTCCCCGGGGCTGCAGGGGCCTCCCTGGGCCCCCGCAATTATATTATTGAATGCCCCCGGGACTTGGCCCACCCGGGGGCTAAATAATAACGAAGCGCGGGAGCCCGTGCCTCGTTTTTTAAAATAATTTTCGGCCAAAATTCGCGCTGGGTGCGCGAATCTCTTTTTGGTCCTTGTGGGACCCCCTGAGCAGGCCTAGGGGGTCAGGGTGTTTCTACCCTGCCCCTGTTTCTTGTTTTTCGCGATTGTTTTTCTGTTTTCTTGTGCCTCGGTTACCGAGGCACAAGATGGCTGCCAACACTTCCTGGTTTGGAGTGTTGACAGCCAATTAGAATAAAGCTCGTGGTCAGGAGGGTGCGCGGATCCTCCGTGCCTCTATATATCGAAACTTTTATTTTTTTATTTTCTCAGCAACTACTGAACGGATTTACACCATTTAACAAAAAGGTCTCTTTCTGAAACAAGGGCTACCTTTTTGCCAAATTTGGTGTAATTCCGATCAGCAGTTCGGGCTGTAGCCGTGTCTAAATTTTCCTATGGAAATTAACATGGATAAAACACGTTTTGTAACCCCCCTTTTTTCTCGGCCCCCGCTTGCCGAATCACCCCGAAACTTTCAAGACATGAGCTGACCGGAGCGGGCTACGAGTTTTGAAAATTTCGCGAAGATTCGTCAACCGGCGCCAAAGATATTGAGAAAACAAAAAACGAGTTTCCTATGGAAACTAGGTCCTAACTATCTACTGGCGCGAATATAAATTTTCACCTGGGAGTGCATGCCACCTAGAGGCAACTCTTTTTTTGTATTGTGTTTATATGTATTGTGTATATATATATATATATATATATATATATATATATATATATGCTTGCAAATCCTGGGCCAAGTTCCTTACGAACAGGAAATCAGGTACAGACCACCAACAGCTTTCAGTGAGATAGGTGCTTTATTGATCAGAGGATCTCCACTGCATGACGCGTTTCGACCGGGTTACATAATAATATAATATTTGTGAGGGCATTGGTCCCCTGTCATCTATTGCAGACCTTGAATTTTGATTCCTTCAACTGAGAAACCTACACTTTAATGTTGTTGGTCCCTGAAAGTAAGATCCCCAGCTTTTAGCCTACGTAGGACTGAATTGCTTTTATCCCCCCAAGTACGACTATGAGAAGCTTCAACAGTAGACCTGACTTTTTCTGTTTGCAACACCCATTTCAAATTTTCTGGAGCTACCACTCTATTTCCAAGATTTTAAACACTCAATGGCATTACTCAGTTTTGTTACAGGATTTTCCCTGTGGGGTGTAGATCTACTGTTGAGGTTATCTCATCTGCTTAGGGCATGTATGGGTATCTCTGTGTAAGACCTCTTCAGTGGGACAAGCTTTCAGTTTATAATGAACTTCTTATAGTCACCCAGATCTAAAGTCATGTCTACCTCCCCTGCTGCGTCCTCAATATGGAACTTAATTATTACCCCTGTCACAGCAAACGTTTGATTTGTGGTATTGAGAGATATACAGTTGAGTAATCTATCAGAAAAAGCTTGCTGGAGAGCATTTCTGTTTCAAACTTAGTTTCGAAATACAACTTCTCGAATAAGTGAACACAAATCTGTCACAAAATAGGATACTCCTAGAATAGTAATGATCACAATGAAAGGGACAATGCTACATAAACGATGACTTGTTTCTGGGGACAGCGTTTCTCGTTTTTTTGATAGTATGAAATAACATTTAACAGTTCGCCTCGAAATTGATTCCTTATCACAAGTTTCGTTTGTATCTGTCTGTCTTTGATCAAAACGCCAGACACACAGTTTCAGTAGGGTTGGTAAGTTTGACTTAACCCAATAGGATCTTTTTTACACCCTTCCTGTTGCCAAACACAACATCCATACAATGTGACACACTTTAGGATATGTTGGGTTCCACAAGAAAGGGATGAAGGGATTTGTTTTGACACAAAAGAGACAATTTCTTCCACTTATACAAATAGCGCTCTTAAACGATTTGCTGACTCTCTTCAACACTGACTGTATTTATCTGAAGCAAAAAAGTCTATACATTTTTGTCTTTCAGGAATCAATCTGATAGGGTGTTTAAATATGCTATACGGCGTCCTATATGTGAAAGGAGATTCTGGCAAACTGGAAATTTCATTCGAGGAGTCACGGCGCAGAATAAGTTCTGAAAAACAAATTTAATGAGATTAACCGGGTTTCTCAGAAAGTCAGAACTTCTGTACCATTACAAGCACATGGAGACTGCTGGCCTCTCCCAGCAGATCCAAGCTGCATTGTTCATGGATGCAGCCGAGGGGCAGGATGACACTGAACTGCCGAGCGCAGAATGATAAAACGCCGCACTGTGGGAAATGAGGCTGCCCACGCAGGGGGCCCCCATAGGAGGGCGGCCACCTTAGTGCCACATGAGGGCACAAACCCGACAGGGCTAGTGTTGCAGCGTCCGGGCCCTCTCCCTCCATGTTCGGAAACGGTCGAGAGTGCGGGGGATGCTGGTGCGCAAAGTTGTTTGGCTCACTTTGAGAGCGTGGTGCTTGCGGCGCGAAGGCAGCTCCGGGGCCGCGACCGCTGGGGGCGTGGTGAGTGTGCGGTCTGGGCCTTCAGGATTGTGCTGGAGGCCCTGGTGGCAACATGCGGCACAGAAAGAGGGGCGCGGATGTCCGCTGGCGCCCGGCGCTTGTAGGCTGCCCCCGTCTCAACATGCATGCCATGGCATGGATTGCCGTGCGACTGTGCCGCCCACCCCAACACAGGCCACATATGCGGCTGCCGCAAGAGGTTAGCATGGGCTTGTTTGCCTCAATGCTGCCAGCTGATCCGTCGTGCATAATCTGAGGTGAAACGGGGAGATGCCGGGAGTACTGCGCCCTGTGACCGGAACTCCTCGGCGTTGCCGGGAAGCCGCAGATTAGGAACCAGGCGCTGCAGTGCACGCTTCCTTGCCCACGTGCTGTGTCCACAAGCTGTTGCCGCAGTAAATAAACTCTCCTGCAAAAGTCGGAAAGACCGATCCCTGCCAAGCAGCGGCCTGTTGAGAGGCTTGCACGGGTATCCTGAGGAGCAGTCACAAGAGGTTTGGGGTAGGGGAACGGGGGTATGGCGCCCCTTGCCGGGCTCGTGACCCCCCCCGCATGTGCTCTTTGGTTTTACCACTGGATCAGACGACTAACTAGAATCCAATAAAGAACAAAAGTCATGAAAGCTGAAATATTATTTCGAACTTGCATTTGACCCCCCCTCGCGTGCGCAGCCCCCGGTGGATCGGTGGGCACCGGGGGCAGGTGGCACTCATTCCAGACCCGAGTGGCCTTCCGAGGTCCCGGTCTGGCATGACTTACCCTTGGGCCCGAGGCAGGGGCACTGGAGGTTGGTACCCTTACTCGGGACTCCTGACTCCTTCCGCTCTCGCCCTGGCTCTCCCCTCAATGCGGGGGTGGCCTCCCATGGTCCCGCGCTTGCCCGGCATCGCCCCTTGCTGGCGCCCCTGGGTAAAAGAAAAGTGCGGGGCCTCATGTGGACAGGGAGGGGCAGTGTTCAGTCGTCCGTTGTTGCTGCCTCGTCGGTGCTGTCGAGGTAGGCGGGCCCTTGGGGGCGGAGAGGGTCGTCCCGGGAGACGGAGGCTTGAAAGCTAACAAAGGAGATATCCTTTTCCGCCCCTCCCGCCGACTTGCTCTATTTACAGTCTGAAGCAATAAGCACAACTGCTGCTAGTTACAGGGATCGCCTCCGGGAGCCGTGGGCGTGCTGCACTGTGTAGTCTGCCGAATGCACCTGGAATATTGCTTTTCGCTCCCCACAGCTCACTGCAGCCACAGGGCCAAATAGTCCCATCTAGGTGATCGCCCCCCCAGAGCGGAGCCACTCGCTATCGGTGTCTTTCGGATCCATTGGCAGCCTTTCACCAGTCGAACAGCAACTGCCACTGTTCACCAGGTGGCGATGACCTTTCAGTAGGTCCCGCAGGGCTGCTACATCCTCTAGGGCCTCCGAGGGGTGTGCTCTCTCCACGTCGTCTCCTGCTGGCACTCACATATACAACATGCCCCCCAATAGGCGTGGCGCCAGTGATTCGGCTTGCCACAGATCGTTTGCGGCTGCACCCCGGCTGCACACCCCCATGCAGGCCGTTAGAGGCCACCTCAAATCAGTTTAATTTTGTGAGATTAGAGGAGGGGAGGGGTAAGGACTGTTCCTGGATCTTCTGAACGGGCTGAAACGGGCTGAAACAGCTTGGGGGATGGTTTTTTACACCGATGGGACAGCTGCCATTACGATGCCCGGTCAAGCACGCTGAGACGGACTCTGGCTGGTTGTATTTGACATATGAACCCTGGAACAGTGGCTAATGTGTGGACTGGTTTCAGAACCTCCAAGCACACAAAATCCAGAATAGGGATGTATCGGGAAGTTTTTCCAAAGAGGGTGGTTGAATTCTTGCAAGAGACAGTGTTCCTCAGAACTCAAGGGCAGATTGAAGTGTCCGTTTGAGTTGATCCTGCATCTTTGGGTCGGGCGGCCACAGCTTTGGAGATGTATAGTTGGGGCCAGCGTATGGAAGCATACTTACACATGGTTATTAATGACATTCACCAAAGGTTTTCTAATTATCTACAGGGTCCCACAGTGTTGATTTTAGTACAGTTAACTGGGTGTAAGTGTGTTTGAGTAGCCCAAGGCATGACACAGGCATCACAGCCTCTAACATATGCACACATTTTGTTAAATTCGTGATATGACCACTCACAATGCTAATTAAACAGTACACCTACTGGGGGTATTCCTTCGTATTTGCCCTGGTTGGTCCTTATTAATTATAATGGTGATTATTAAATTCGTATTCCAGCTACGTTCCTTTATGAAATTGTGTTTCCTACTTTCTTTGCGGTAGCTTGCATGAATCCTATTCACAACTGCAGCGGGATGGTCGCATTGCAGCTGGTTTCTTTCTGCCCATTACCACAGTGAGGCATTATTATTCCATTACACTGTGCCGGTCTGTGTCTTTGGTTTCTCCAGTTTATGGTTGCCCCCAGATCAGCAGCAGGGAAGAATAAATCCATGGTTATTCTAATTACCCATTTGATTCCTATATCGTTTAGGGGACAGCAGATTGTTGGAGTGGTCCCCAGGCCTGGAGCATTGCACCACATTCTTTATCACAAACAGAGGAGTCGCCCATTCTTTTTAGGATTCCACACTCAATTTTGCTATAGTTTAAAAAGTAGTGGAACAAAGTCAGCTCATTTTACGGGAGGCATCTAATCAACTTTGCTTCAATGGGGACACGTTGCTACTCCCAGGGGCAGGAAAGGGTGTCATTCCCATCTACTGCCACTAAGATCAATGGGGTCACCCTGTCTCCCTCCGAACCTGGGTTATATAGATACAAAGCTACAGGTGGTTCCGTTGGGTAAGCACCACGGGGTACTCGTTCAGAACCAAAGCATTTCTTTACAACAAGTTAACAAAATAGAATTTTATTAATTAAATTGCTGTGATTTTCTGTTCTTCACACAAATTGTATAAACAATGTATACAGAAAACAATGAGGGCTGTCTTAAAGAAGGTGGGAAGGACACAATAACAAATACGTAGACAATTCAGTGGGCGACTGTGGTGACATAGTGAAAAGAGTGACCTTTCAAATTCAAACAATAAACAAGACAATAACAAATTCTCTGTCCCTTTCCGGTCTTTCACTCTAGCTAACACTCTTTTCTAAATTAATTGCTATAAGTGGGCCTGGACATGAGATGGTTACACGTCGAAGTTTCGACCCTGTAGGTATATGTGTTCGTAGATACATCAAGTAGGGTCTTCTTCATGACAAAAAGGGGACTAGCGACGGCCTATTAAAAAGGGAATAAGATTCCTATTAGTGGGGTATAAAATAGACAAGTGTGTGAGCAGCCAGGCTCTGGGGGTACTCAGCCACACTGCACGTGGAAAATCCTTTTTGGTAATTAATGGACAGATTGAATTATACAGACCCGCATTTCTCAAAACCACTCGCTATGAGCACCAGACGCTGGGCAGATAAGTAGCTTGCGGAGGACAGTCACAAGCGTATAACAGCCGGGTGGCCACTCTGGCGAGACATCTTCACACACTTTAGACCAACGAGAGCCTCCAGGAAAACCGTGAGTGGTACTTGCCATTAGGGCAAACAATTTGAGGGTAAAAAAAAAAAAAAAAGAAAGAAAGAAAAAAAAAAAACTTCAGGTTCCCCTTGAATTTTAGCAAATGAGCACTGCTCAGGAGGATGGAGGGTGTGGGTACAAAGGGCATAGGATGGGTAATGTCAACGGCGCACAGGACTGTCGGCTCATGTGGCGTAAACATGTTTCGTATCACCAATTAGAGGGGTACGAGGATGGTAACCAGCAAACAGGCAGGCCTTGACTCTTGTGGAGGGCAATTTATGCCAGGGACAAACAATTGAATTAGGTCCTACTTCTGGTTTAAGCAACCAGGGACAGCCCAGCAAAGGCCCTGCTGTGGTCATCATGGTCCTACTGACAGAAGATGTTCATTATAGTTGTCTGGGTTTGGTGCTTGCAATCTCATTCCATTTTGCAGTCAGAAACAGGAAATGTGTAGTAATATCTGTGAATGGACTGGGCTCCCTCAGCAGTGAAGAAAGCAACAGATTTTGCAATTTCTATAAGCCAGAAGTGTGACGCAAGCAACAGTTTCAACACAGCCAAAACAAAGCCAAGCCCTTACGGGCAGAGGCACAATAGACAAACATACACTGAAACCAGATTTGACTCCATTAATTTGTTCGCCATAGTCTATCAATAAGACTGCCTGTGTATAAGTCTGGTAAATTCAGCAGATTAGGTGCATTCCGTCAACAAAAGCAGGTTACATGTTGCAGTCATAGCAGTTCATAACACACCACAGAGGGTTGATTCAGTTAACCTAGAAAGTACTCGCCTACAGGTAGGCGGGTTGTTGTAGTTGTCATCTAACACGTGTTCTGTGGTTCCATAGGTTTGGTGTAAATGCTGGGTTGGAGCACGCAAGGCAACAAGGTAGTAAAAAGATTGGCATTGCAATTGTTTGAGAAAGGGCAGGGAACTATACACAGGGTTCCCCTCCCGACCCCACCCATTTGCCGGCTCCTTGATATACATTAACAAAGTTTGGAATTGGACGATGACGCCAGGGTGGGGACATCAGCTTGGAGACACTGGACCGAAAAAGCAGTCATACGGAGAGGGGCAGGCATACAATAGGGTCAAGAAATAAGCTGAACGCTGGGGGTGCAGGGATCATGGATTTGCTACAAATCACCACTGAGAAGGAGCAATGTGGGTATCCCAGCTAGCAGACCAAGTTAGGTACCTGAGCTAGAGAGGTGGCATTGTGGGATATGCCCGAAGAAATATTGCTTTAAAGTTCTATTAACTTCAACGCGGGGACTGGGGCCACCACGCCTTCTTGGTGCAGCCGAAGAAGGAAAAGAGTGTAAAGAAACCAAAAGATTGATACGGTTACTAACCAGGGACTGACTTGGGGATGCTCAAAAGACAAGTACCCACTGGTACAGGATATGACACAATATTGGTTCAAGAGAGTGCATCGATAAAACGGTTGAGGGTAAACTTAGTTGCCGGTTAACAGAAATGTGCTCTCCGGTGAGGGCAGGCAAGATGTGAACTTTCAGTTACCCAGATTTCGCCAACAAGAACTTTCCTTGTCTGCATCCCGGCAATATCTGGATCAGAATTCGGGTGCTTAGCAAACCATGCCAGGGTGGGTGCATCAATATGGCAACTCAGCATCCAACTAGAGCCCCCAGTTAGAATGGGATCGGATGTTGTACATACTGTCTTCCTGTTCTCACCATCCAAAAGCTTTTCTATCGCTGGTCTGCATCCTGGTATACAAGAGCAGAAGTTTTGCACTGGGCTACTCACGCTAGGGTGGAACATCAGCAGGGTGACTCAGGAGCTAAAAATCGCAGTCAGATGTGACAGGCTTGCAGGCAAGGCTGACACGAAGCAGAATACTGTAAGGATGTGCGTGGGCAAAGGGTCCCTGCAATTAAGCTAATACAACCGGTTGCCCTTCAGCCAGGGGGGCTGCGTCAGTTTGTCATCGAAAAAGTGTGCGGTGCCCTCAATAGTGTTGAGAAAGATGGTTTTGGAGCACAGATGCTGACAACCACCAGAGCACAATTGCATTTTCAGTGAAGGTGCAGATAAATTGGTTCGTATGTTTCACTCCAGGTTATCATGATCCAAAAGCAATGGCATCTGTTCGGCACACTGGTATACCTTTAGCAAAAGTAGGGTTATGGGCAACACACATAAAAGCGCTATTCAGTCAGGTGGGGCGTGAGTTGGTAATTCCTAAAAAGGTGCCGTTACCTCAATAGTGTGGAAAAAGCGGGGATGGAGCACAGATTCGGACAACTACCAGAGCACATTTTGCATTAATATTTAAGAAGGTGCAGGTACATTTGCTCATATGTTCTACCCCAGGTCCTCAAATCCAAAAGCATTGGCAAACCTTTTGGCACTCTGATATACCGTTGGCATAAGCGGTTTATGGGCTACTACTCGAGTGGGGACACCAGCATGGGGACACAGCATCGGTCACAAGACTCCCCCTGTCCCGCCCAATGACCCTCTCCAGGGGGTCCATATTTCTCTTGGTGCCGCACATGGTCATCAGTTTGAACCCCCAAATGTGGACTTGCCAAGCAAGGGGGGTAACCAAGGGCTTAGTCAACCCCCACATGGAACTGCACATAATGGTACACAGTGCACAATGGAGTATACCACCCAGAAGCCTGGTCAAGAGGAGAGCAGTAGTTTTAATTTCTATGGTAATATATCTGGCCGACGCTGTACTCCCATACAACAGAGGTCAGCAGGTAGAGAGAGGGGTATTGTGTTGGTCACAATTATTAACTGTTAACAATTATACTGATTGCCTTGGAGGCGAACTACATTATGTTTACCGCGAATCTTATACCAGGGACGGGGCGGTAATGGGTAAACACATGACTCGCCAACACCCAACAAGAAGGCCCTTATTGGCACAAAGGGCACCATAGGGATTTCTTCCGGAAAAGCGGTTAAAGTAGAGATCAGTTGTCGCAACCCCAGGGAGGCCATTGAACATGCCTATGGGGGTAAATAAAGCGGTGGTTAAAACAGAGAACAGTAGTTCCCAAGTTAAGTGGAGGCCATCGAACTTGCCTACGTAAGGGTAAATAAGCCATGCACAAGCCCACCAAGCATGAGGGCTTGGTTCAACTCTAATTCAAAATCAAATAAAATCAGAAGGGCTTGGTGAATTAGGCATGGTCTCTTTGGTGCATACATCGCAAGGTTCCCCCGATAGGGCCGGTAAACACCTGCAGAGGTAGATGGGAATTGTCCAGCCAGAAGGACTGGTAACCATGTCAGAGGTAAATGGGAATTGTCTGGGTCTGGAGAGGCCGTTGAAATTTCTCGCAGGAGGGTAAACAGCGCCATGCGCAAAATTCACGGAACAGAGGGGTTTCTGGCTTTATCAGACTCGGCTCTTGCATGCCAAGACCACGGGATGTTTTGATGTGGATGGGGGTCCATTTGTCTAGAATGGGCATGTACCCGTTTCTGTTGGACCTGGGTGATGCCCTAGAATCAGCACGGTGTAATTAAGAATGCCTTCCTTTGTGGGGGGCCCTGGGTATGACGGGTGCCACACCCAGAGCTGTGGCGGAGTTACAGGGCGATCCAGAGGCTGAATGGTACATAGGGGTAACCTCTTCAGGAGCAGAAGAAGGGTGCAAATGCCAAACAACCCCAGGAAGTCCTTACGGCAGGATCCTGGAGGAACGACGGCGCCACGTTAGTCCTTCGGGCGATTGTAAACCTGAGCAACCGGGGGCTTGCCTGGATACGCTCCACCCCCTCAAGGGGCGTGAGTAAATGGGTGGACTGGTGGTCCACAGGATGTAAGGGGTAATCCCCCAAAATCGTTAGCACCGATTGGTTATGCCACGGTGCAATTTGGCTCTTCAGGTGGGCAGGACAGCATAGGGGCTGCCTGCCCTTGGATAGCCCGTAAGTTGACCCACCATGTTGGCATATTGCTTATGCAAAATAAACCTTCAGCAATGTTTTCTCCAACAACCAATGTGTCTTGTGTGTTCTTTATTATGGTATTGCTGTGTTTGAGGGTTGGGTGTGTTGCCGATATTGGCACTATGATGAAATGCAGATAAACACAAACAATCCCTGCTCTTAATTAACCTTCAACTCTACTAATCATGTGTGGAGACCCATAAACAGAGAAATTACACTATATCAATCTAAATGGGTGCATTACAGTTATGTAATAAAAACACTATAGTTGGAACAAGGTTTCAGTCTTAAAACATGAAAAAAGTTTTATTTAGGTAAAAACATGTCATACTTCATAAAAACAATTTCATTAAATCTTGGACTTTGAGGTGTCGGAATGATTTAACGCTAATATACTAGCGTGAGGCTAGTCATAGTCCTAAATAGTCTTTTTATGAAAATATCTTTGTATTATGATAGAAGAGTTGTAAATATATTCTTTAGACGCTGTTATTTTGTCTTAAATAATAATATCTATATTGCAGATTGCATAAGATATCCGCAATAACAGAATTACTACTGAGAGTAACTGTAGTCCTTATGCACATAGCAAAGGATCATGTAGCGTAGTTGACGAAGTTACTCTACCCCAGTTGATAAGGGCTATGCTAATCTAGTTTTCATTTTATGTGAATGGGGATGAGATTTACATTAGGTTAGTACATGCACAGACCGGCGGTGCAATACTGATGATTAATACAATATCGCATAAAATTGAAAACTATAACATTTCCTTCTGGTTTCCATTTATTTAGAACAAACCAGACACGGTCCATGCATTAGAAAATATAACGGAGTGGAGCAACACCCTCTGTTCAAAATTATTATACACCACTTTTCTGGTCCAAAACAGCCCAAGAGTGTGTCATTCAGCAACTATAAATCATTATTGGTAAGCCCATTATGTAAAACCCTGGGTATAATACATTTATCAAACTAAAGATGCCTATATATGACGTTGTTTTTATTAAAAATTTTTGAAGGTTGTGCCAAATCTAACTGTAATACGGTGGCTCCAACGACTATAGTGATGATCTAATCACGCATGAAGGTATGCTTAATATGTGAGATATTGAGGTTACTGGATAAAGCTATATATATATGCAATGCATGGGTTGGTGTCCCACAAGGTTTTTATATATTATTGTATGGGACATTCAATCATTACATACGAATAACGCTGATTCATTATGAACTTTCGAGTGTTTATAAAAATTATAAAAATATAAAAATATAAAAATATAAAAAATGAAACTTATTAGAAAATGCGCGTTTACAATAGGTTTTTTTCCAAATAGTAATTACTGATCATGTGTTGTGAATAGGACTGCATCATTACATGGGTGACATGAGATCTGTAATAAATAGCTAGCGGTATAATTGTCTCTGGGTTTAAGACCTATTGTGGATATAAATAATACAGGAGGCATTAATTGTGGGTACCAATGTTGAAATAGGTTACTCTAGTTTCAGTTCTTAGACACATGCTTTGTGGATAAATTGTTTAAAAGATATGCGTGTATAGCTTAATTTTTGTTTTATGTTTATAATTAATTTGTAGAAAACTCAGTCCTGAAGAAGGTGGAGAAGTGATCTCACCGAAACGCCGCGTCGACCGCTTTTAGTTTTCTTGCCTATGAACACTTATGTATCTTCTTTTTTAATATTGTTGATTATTGATATGATGATTTTTAATGAAATTGTTTTTATGAAGTATGACATGTTTTTACCTAAATAAAACTTTTTTCATGTTTTAAGACTGAAACCTTGTTCCAACTATAGTGTTTTTATTACATAACTGTAATGCACCCATTTAGATTGATATAGTGTAATTTCTCTGTTTATGCGTCTCCACACATGATTAGTAGAGTTGAAGGTTAATTAAGAGCAGGGATTGTTTGTGTTTATCTGCTGTTACCCCTTCCCTCCTCTTTTAAGTGGGGTGTCTCCTATCTTTTTTTCACTATGATGAAATGCCACATCGCTCAAGGTAAAATTCACAATGACAAAACGTCCCTTTCAAAACGATATCTGAACGTATTATTCGGAGTTCCAAAGCGGACAACCGAGGATGCCTCCGAAAGTGAAATGGTTAAAGCGACACTTGCCAGTTAAATGAACTTTCCAGATAGTTCCAGTGGTATGGAACACTGTTACCGATTGTGGACGTGGAGGAACTCGCCTACACATGAAGAGCTTCAGACAGATCATAGCGTATTCACAAAAGCTGCCTGTTTGGGAGTACCGTGAAAAATTCACCATGCATGGCGCTGGCTGTCGCTCTCCTTCCCCGAGCCACACATTCAACACCAACAGGAGGGTGGGTATGGTAAACAGTGCTGGAAAGTAGGGGGAAACTCGCTGGAAACTGGTTCCAGGAGCAATTTCTGGGCCGGATCCCCATGGAAGCATGCTGATGATAAATTTGCCCTGCTGTCATTTTCAGACACCGGGAAAACAAGCATTTGCAATGCAATAGGTCTCCAATTTACGCAAGACCTATTGCATTGCAAATGGTTGGCAACTTGGCATCACGGACAACGAGAGGGCGGGGGGAAGAGAGAAGGCACGGACATCGGTAGGGAGGGAGGGCGGGGGGGAAGAGAGAAGGCACGGACAACGGGGGGGGGAAGAGAGGAGAAGGCACGGACAAATTTGCGGGTGGATCTGTGAATCCGCTGCAAGAAAAGACGCAGGGTCTCCCGTGCGTCTTTTTAATAAAGACCCCGGGGGCATTAAGGAGAGGGGCTCATGGAGCCCCCCTGACAGGATATAAAAAGACCCAGGGACCGCCACCTCCCAGGGCTATAAACAAAAAAATACGTGGGGCCAGCTCAGCCCCCAAAGCCCCAGGGAATGCCACCTCCCCAGGGCAATTAATACTGTAACTGAAGGGGGCCTGCTCACCCCCCGCTGCCCTGGGGACCAACACCTCCCCGGGGCACACTGCTTTAAGTAAATGCGGGTGAGGCTCCAAGGCCTCCCCCGCTGCCTGCCACTTCCCCAGGGCTGCAAACAATAAAAATATAGGGGGGGGCCCACCGGGCCCCACGAAGCCCCAGGGACGCCACCTCCCTGGGGCAATTAATACTGTAAAGATTAGGGCCGCCCCCACTTCCCCAGGGACCACCACCTCCCTGGGGCACAAATTCAATAATTTAGGGGGTCAGTTGTGGCCCCCCAGCTCCGGGGACCACAACCTCCCAGTGGCAAATTTGAACAAGGAAGGGGGGGGGGCGCAGCACATCCTCCAGGAGACCAACATGGCCCTGGGGACTGCCATCCTCCAGGGTCAGCTCAAGCAATGTCCCGGGGTGCCCACTCCCGGGACATTGCAGTTTGCTATGGCTTGGCGGGAGCACCATAGCAAACAAGTGCTCTGCTTTCAGCAAGCGAGAGCACAAAAATGCTCTTGCCTGCTGAAAGCAGAGCAGGTCTGTTTCCCTGCCCGCTGTGATGCGAGCAGGGAAACAGACATTGCTTTGGGATCCAGGGAGCTGCATGTTAGCAGCTCACTGGGTCTCAAACCAATGCCGGCTCCCAGAGAAGGCAGGGATCGCTAGGGCCTTCAGGCTCCCCCGGTATCCCCAACAAAGAGGCCAGGCCCCCGGGGAGGAGGTCCCCGGGGCCAAAAATGGCCAGGGGTATTGCTCAGCCCCCCTTCCCTTTAAACAGAATATTTTTTAAAAAGGCCTGGCCCAGGGGAATGTGGTCCGGGGGGCTGAAAATGGCCCTGGAGTTGGATGTTCAGCCCCTCTCCCTTTGAATTATAAAAAAATAATAATAATAAAGACTGGGTCCTGGGGGATGGGGTCCCCAGGACCGGGGCAGCGCGCCCCCCCTCCCATTTTTTTTTATTTAAAAAGAAAAGTGTCAGGCCCCAGGGAATGGGGTCCCCGCGGCCCAAATGGTCCAGGGAAGGGGTGCCACGTTGGCCCCCTTCCTAAAAAAAGAAGCTGGCAAGGCCCCGCCCCCTTTCTCCACCACTCTGCAAACACGCCTCATGGTGCGCTGCTGGTTGGGGGGATGAAGTCCCCTTGGCTGCTGAGGGTCCTTAGGGGCCAACAAGACCTCCTGTTAACTACACTAAGCCCCACACAGTAGGATTGCTGAGAGGTGGTTGGAGGCCATGCCCACTTTCTCCACCACTCTGCACACCGCGCCTCTTGGCGCACTACTGGTGGGAGGATGAGGTCCCCTTGCCTCATGACAAAAGTGGGCTTCTTCCCCCAAGCAGCAGTGCGCCAGGAGACGCGCTTATAGAGTTGTGGAGAAAAGGGGCGTGGCCTCCTACCAGGTCTCAGCAATCCCGCTGTGTGGGACTTACTAGAGCTAACAGGAGGGGTAGTTGGCCCCCAAGGACATCCTTGGGGGCCAACTACCCCTCCTGTTATCTCCAGTAAGTCCCACACAGCGGGATTGCTAAGAGGTCTTCAGAGGCCACGCCCCCTTTCTCAACTACTCTGCAAACACGGCTTGCGGTGCACTACTGGTTGGGGTATAAAGTCCACTTTACTCCTGAGGTACCTTGGGGGACAAGAAGCACTCCTGGTACCTCCTGTAAGTCCTACACAGCGGGATTCCGGAGAACTGGTCGGAGGCCCAGCCCCCTTTCTCCACCACTCTGCAAACGCGACTACAAGTTAAAAAACCATCGAAATTCACTGAAAAAAAACCAAAATGGTTACTGGGACGTTATAGTTAGGGTCAGATTTCACACCTACAAAACCAGTGAAATTCGGCAGTTATAGTTATCTGAGCTAACTATAACTTACAACCCAGCAATGCACTGCTAATGACCTCACATATTACATCATTCATGACACAGTCAGTAACATCACTCATGACATCATCCACAGAACCACTCACACCCTATACAACCTCTTGTACTCCCACCTCACACACCCATACAACCACCGACATACCCATTCACAGACCTATACCTGTACTCACACACCCACTCACTCCTCCATGGAGCCACTCACTCACCAATACAGCCACTAAATAATACAACCACTCTCACAGCATCTCACTCACCCACACACACACACACAAACTTATACACCCACTTACACATCCATATACACAAGGATACATACACTCACACAGCCACTCACATTATATATATTAAAAGAAGTATCACTCATTAGTACACCTAGTATACTACTTTAACTTTTATAGTACCTTAGTATATATGTTTAACAATCAAACTCGTGCAAAATACTTACACTACCTGGATGGTGTCATCAGTGATGTCATCAGTAATGTCATCAGTGATTTCACTGATCATGTCATGAGTGATGTAATATGTGAGGTCATAAGCAGTGCATTGCGGGGGTGTAAGTTATAGTTAGCTCAGGTAACTATAACTGCTAATCAGGACCCCAGTCTATCTGCTTTCTCCCTAAACTGTTATGTTATGTACTTAGGTGCATCCCAGATTGGATACTGGGGTACCCTTGTCAGTCCCTAGTATATGGTACCCATGTACCCAGGGCATAGGTACCCCAGAGGCCTCCCATGGGATGAAGCATGTATTATGCCACCCATGAGAGGCCATGCAAAATGAAACTGCAGGCCTGCCATTGCAGCCTGTGTAAGTTGGTGCATGCACAACTTACTTAAGATATAGGTTTACTGTATCCAAGGGTCACTGCACTTAAAACCTATAAGTCACCCCTATAGCAGGCCTTAACAATCCTGAAGGCAGGGTGCTTGGTTCTAAGTGAGAGGGTGCCCCTGCATGAGCAGAACACCCCTGCAGCCTACGGAGTCCATTCTCCGGGGTTGTCAGTGAGGCAGCCATTTACGACATATAGAGTGCCATTATGCGACCGCGTGATGATCAACTCTAAAACGGCTGAAACTAACCCTATTGTGTTTGGTGTCAAACATGTTGGAATCATACCCCTACACCGGTAACCGGTGTGGGAGGTATGATTCCACACCTCAGAAGCGAGCTTCGTGGGGTCCCTGGTGTTCCCGGTACCAGCCTTATAGTCCCAGGCAGCACAAAATGGTTGCTGCCGACCAGAGACACATTTCTGCCCTCCTGCTGCTGAGCTAAGCTCGCGCAGGGGTAGGTAGAACAATAAGCATCCTGTCACAGGGAGGTGTGACCACCTCCCAGACAGGATTTAGTGTATTAGGGCTGGGTGGGTGTGCTTGCAAGCGACTGAAAATCTGCATGAGGGGCAAATTTGGTGTCCCTGTGCATAGTCCAGTTCAAACCAGTCCTGGGAGCCGTTGGCTCCTGCTCTGGCGCGAAACTGGACAAAGGACATGGGAGTAGGGTGACCAGATTCTCAAAACAAAAAACGGGGACAGTTCATAGACATAGTAGTAGGACTACAGTTTGCAGTAACGGTCCACATAAAAGTAGGACTATTTGACAGCTGTCATAGACATGGAAAAGGGACTAAAAGGACAGCCGCCTCCACAGACACAGATGAAGAATTACAGACAAATCATATGTGTGACACAGACTTAGCCGAGAGAGACGTCGAGGTTTCAGTGAATGTCACCCAGGTGACCCGCTAATTGCACGGTGTGATATCCTTACTTGGTGACACTCATGGCTCCCTGTGGATTGCAAAGTATGACTCACTGCACAGCCTGGACAAAACGGCCTGGAGGCGCGGATTGAGCAGCAAACCCGAATTGCCGGGGCACGCAGTGGCTCGCGGCCTGAGCCTACCAGTGCCTGCAGCCTGGCCAGCCTTGGCAGAGTGTGTTACAGCCCAAGTAAGTTTAAGTTTTAAGCCCGGGTGCCAATGGCAGCGCGCCATCAGGCAGCTGCAGTGCCTGTGGTGTTACTCAAAACGGTGAAATGGGTTGCTAGACTGGTGCCGTGTGAAGTGTGTTTTATGTTGTTGGGGCCTCTCTGACATAGGTTCCCTGTTGGGCCAGGTCACTCAAGACGTCAGAGAGTGGCCCGAGTCCTGATGTTCTCCTGACTTCAGTTTGCTGGGAAGGAGGGGGGCACCGCAAAGGCTGGCAATCTTTATGTTGATTTTCCTGCTGGCCCATCCAACAACAGTAGCCACCAGAGTGTTGTTAGCAGGGCCTCGCACATCCTGTTTGGGCTGGGTCCCGCCTTGGAGAGAGGCACAGGGTCACTCATGTGACGTCAGAGGGTGGCCCCGAGTCCTGATGTTCTTCTGGCTTTAGTTTGCAGGGAAGGAGGGGGGCCACCACAAAGGCTGGCAATCTTTATGTTGTTTCTCTGCTGGCCTATCCAACAACAGTAGCCACCAGAGTGTTAGCAGGGCCTCGCACATCCTGTTTGGCCTGGGTCCCACCTAGGAGAGAGGCCCTGGACTGAGTGATGCTCTATGCGCAGCATTATTAATTACGAGGGAGGAACCAGAGGGTCCAGTATAAGTCAGCAAAGGCTGAAGGAACAAGCCTCAAAAAACAAACAACCACAAAAAAATAAAAAATAGCTCCTGACTTAGTGTGCAGAGAGAGCCTTGATTTAATATGTTGCAAGGGAGTTTCCTGATATTTGTACGATTTTAAGTATATTTACTTAGACATGAGTATAAATGAAAGTTGTTTAACCATTATTTATTACGCTTTGCAGCAGCTAACGTAGATTTTCTAGTTGCTCAAATGGGTGTCATATCTGATATAAGTTTCCCTCGTTTTAATATCTTGATTTTGCTTGGTAGAAAGTGCCACTCATGGTCGTTAAAATGTCACTCATAATTACTCTGAAATTATGAAAATGTCACACATAGAAATCTGAAACCTTGGCAGCTATGCATGTAACATTACACCTACAACAAGCCAGGACTATTCGCTTTGTCAGTTGTTCTTAGCTGCATAAGATAAATAAGCAACAAACTTGGGCTTCATTGTACATAACATTGAAAATGCTTCAGTTCTGGGATGATGAGACTGTGAAAGAACTATAACGGGTCTCTTTGAAGGCAGTGAAGGGTGGTATTGCTGCAGCAGTAAGATTGTTTTTTCATCCTGAGGGCAAAAATGGACATCCCAATAGAGACCCGTCTCAGCACCTGTGCTAAGTAAGCAGAGAAATGTCCCGGTTTTTAAATAGTGTTTCAGTGCGAGACACCATTTAAAAACCGGGACATTTCTTCGTTTAACCCAGGCACTGCACAAAAACCGGGACATTTCTGTAATTAGGAGCAAAGTGTCGGGACACGGGGACACTGCTCCGAAAACAGGGACCGTCCGGGGAAAACCGGGACATCTGGTCACCCTACATGGGAGTAACCTCCCCACTGTCCAGACCCTCCCCTGGGAGGGTCCCCTGAATCTTGCCAACCCTTTTCCGTGGATACATATGGGCTTACCTGGCTGTAGCACCTTAGATTCGACGTGGACAAGATTCTGAACCAGAAACCTCTGAACTTCAACCGTCTGGACACTCTGGACTTTGTTTGGGCCCGACTTAGTCTCCCTCTCAGTCTGAAGCATCGTCTGTGCCCGGGCACCATACAGGATCCGTGCAGGACCTGTGGAGCATCAAGGACAACCGAAGAGATCTCCCTTGGAGTGAAGGAGTCACTCCGCTGCATTCGCAGGCACCGCAACACTGCTGTCCGGTCTGCTGACCCTGAGCTCCTACAGTCTCCGAAGGCTTCAGCAACACAGGAGGTGGGTTTCTACGTCCCTCGAGGTCCGAGCTGCCCTCTCACCAAGTTTGAGGTCAGAATCCCTCGTGGGGGCTGCAATACCCGAACCCCTGTGCACCGCGTACATTTGCAAGTGCATATGCTTGTTGGCGTTTCCAGAACAAGTGCATTGGGCTCCAAGTAGCCGCAACCTCTGGCATCATTTCCTTGCAAGAACTCTGGCCTCCTCGCACAGAGTGCTCCGTTGGCTGCTGTTTGGTAAAATCGCTCAAGGTCCTCTCGCGACTCCTGTGCCACCGGCATGTGGGTCCACTTGAGGGTCAACTTTGCTTTTCTTAGGCTCCCCTGGTTGCTCCAGGCCTGCCCCGACTCCCCTTGCTGTGCCGAGTCTCCTGGACCTTGCTGGTCCGAACCGTACACATCCTGGACCTTCTGCATGGGTTGCCGTTGCCAAGGCTTGTTGGTGCTCCCGCCGGACACCAACCCCTCAGCACTCGACATCCTTCGTGGGACAGCTCGTATCCGGCTCCTGGTCATCCTAGACGTCTCCTGGTCCCCGTAGCTGCAGAGTCAAGAACTCCATCAACGCACCTGAAGCACCCGACATCGGTGAGCATTCGTCTACCGAGCCCCTGGTCACTCCTGAGTGACCCAGACTCTGTCCCCTCTGCTTTCAGGTACTCTTCGACAAGAATCCACCTTTGGATTCCAACAGACACTTTTCTTCCTTCCAGCAGTGGCTCTTCTTCGAAGTCCTCCATTGGGTTCGATGGCGGTTTCCAACGCCACTTCAGACCTATGCACCCGGCTTCCCTGGGATAGGTAACTTGGGTACCTCGGTATCCACGGGTGGGTTGGCTCTCCAACCTCCTATCTTCCACAGGGCTTCTTCGAAGTCCACTGGGAAGGGTCCTTAAACTCTAAAACTTCAACCGCGAATTCCCATAGAATTGTACGGAGCACGCAGTCGTGTTCCCACACTGCACCAGTTCTCTGTGGGGTCCCTACTTACTCACCTTGGGTGGTTCCTTCGGGTCCTAGCGATTCTACGACCTCTCGACACTGTCTTGACTCGAGTCGTGGTTCTTATATCACTTTCTTAGTATATGGTTTGGTCCCCCCTGGGGCCCACTGTGTATCAGTGCTATTTACTGTCATTTCTGTGCTTAAGTATTGTGTGCTTTGTGATTATCTCCATGTAGATCTCCTACTCCTGTCGTACTAGATAGTGTTATATTAATAAATACATATTTTTATAACCACTGTGTGATTCTCCTTTCATTTAACCAATACTATAAGGTTGTATTCTGGTAAAACAAGCTGCTTAACATTCCTTCAAGACTAAGCCTGAAGGCTGCTCTCCACAGCTACCACTTGGACAGCTTTCTAAGGTTATCTTTGACCTCTTAAATCACCATAAGGGTTGTTTGGACTGGTGCAAGGTGCCCACTTTAATTAGTGGACAGCATATACCAGGCCAACTTCTCACAACGTCCAAATAAGATTTTCTACTGATCCACTCGCATGTAAGGATTTAGAGAAAGGTTTGACTGACACCCATCATTGAATAGCCAAAATCCTCCTCCTGATCGATGTTTCATAAACTGAAAAAACATGGGTCATATTCTTGGGGACAATGCGAGGCATGCAGTAACTCTGCCATCTAAACTCTTTGTGTTGACAACAGTAGTTAAAAGCGGAAATCTTTTGAGTAGTATTACTGCTGACACTAACTTTCCCATTCAGATCATCTTGATTGTCAGTAGATAAACGCCAATGCTCACTCTTCTGACAGGAAAGAAATGTGATCATTGTTTTAAACTTCCCCCTAACCTGCAGTGACCACACCACCATCACCTTCAAGATCAACACACCTAACAATAACAAACATTTCGAAGACAACAGATTCCAACAATAAACGCTCGTACAGACAATGGAAAACACTAGACAACCAGCAATTTAACACCCACCTTGAAAAAACCCCAATAAAACATGCGGCTGAAAGACATACACCCCTTCTACAACTAACTGGATCCCCACTGCAATGGACAAACAGATACCAACAAAAACCACATCCAGAATTTACCACAAAAAGACCACCATGTGGGTTAAGAACAACATCAAAAGAATGAAAACAGAACTTAACATACTACAACGCATATGGAGAAAAATCAGGAAATGAAACTGAAAAAAGCACCCAACAGCATCATAACAGAGTCTACAAAAGAGCCGTCAGGTGCATTTACAGTTCTGAAGACAGTTGAAACTCGGCTATTTCCTAGGTAACTGCACCACCTGCATTCCAGCAACAGAGCCCAGAAAACTGTGGCACCCTCAAGCGCAATCCTCAGGTTACAACACACGAATTGCAAACAACTCAACCGGCAAACTTCTTTCATATGCAGGTAAGCAAAAAAAATAAAAAAAGAGGGGGCTGACCTATTGTTCGCCGTGGCACTGTATAGTTATGTACTTCTATATATACCAGTTATGGCCCACAATAATACTAAAACCATAATACGCACAGATCAGCAACAAATTGAAGCTTATACCTACTAAATTCACATAATAGTTATTTGCTATGAGTGCTGTCCATCAGCAGCACTGTACAGACACAAAAGAATATATATATCACCGAATGAACAGGCATGAATTACTGAAGAGATCAGTCACACATTACTGGATAATTTTAGCAGGCTTTAATATAGTCCATTCACTGCAGGTCTCAAATATCTATATACAATTTGACCGCTTCTTTTCATTTCAGAGACACTCATATATGGGATGATAATAAAAAGGGCCATTTCAACAGATCTCTACATTTCTTTCTCCCTCCAACCATCCCAGTTTAGGACAAAAACTATACACAAAATCTCAGATTGGGCAACCCAGTGCAGTAATAAGCTAAGCAGACTATTTCATATGAAATACAATAAAAGACCTGCAACTCTGTTCAAAGTGAACCGCATACACTCTTATACTTCATCATCTGACACACTGCTACGTGCTGCATTCTATAACAAGATAACCATTTTATCCTAGCCTGAATGTACGACGTCCTGCATATGCCTAGTTTCTCTCAAGGGTTTCTTTCTTGTAATCTTGCAGTCTTTCAGTGGGAGCTGTCACGGAGTAGGACAGCCTTGCAAAGAACAGAACGTGTGGGATGTGCATTTGAAAGCATATGAGAGAGAGAGAGGTGTGGAATGTACTTTTTGGTCTCGAAGTGCAGTGTTATGAGCAGTGCTGCACAAATGTGCACTATGTTGTACCCTGGGAGGAATTATTAATTTCTTACTATTGGCTTTGACATGGCCTCATGTCATCCTGAATTCGGACTCTGCCTGGCTTGAGCTTTTTCCGCGCGCACAGCCATGCTTGCAAGTTGTTTGGGTTAATCACGTTCAAGGATTGTTTTGTGAGAGATTGCTTAATGTACCCTGGAAGGCTTTCGTGAGCTTCGTTAAGATAAAGGCTGGAACATGCGAGAATGTAGAGGGAACGTGGGAACTTCTTTCTGCCATGGAATGCTTGCTTGGAAGCTGGCCAGTCCCAGTAAGTTTCCTTGTGCGGGGAGGAAGACTCTCGAACCTTCTAGTGTGTGTTTTTAGACTATAAAGCTGAGGTTTGTTGACAGCGGAGTTGGGAGCTCACTTACAGAGTAGACGTACTGCTGTAAGACAAACGGAACCAGAGTCCCGGTCGAGAGTCCAAGCCAGCTGTGAACGGGCCCCCCCAGCGTGACTTGGCAAGGATGTCGAGTGAACGATCGGGTGAGGTGACTTGTTTCTGACTAGTGCCATTGTGATGCGTGGTTCCAGTGGCGTGGTCATTTGAGGTGTTTGAGTTTTGATTATTGCCATGGTGATGTGTGGCCAGTGACTTTGATCCTTTGAGGTGTTTTCTTTGTGATGTGTAAATGAGTCAAAGTGCACATCCAAAGTAATCGTTTGAAGTATTCAGTATATATATATATATATATATATATATATATATATCTTTCTTATCTCTTGCAGGACGTCCCATAGTATTTGCTTGAGTTCTCATATTATTTGCTGCTTGTTTATTCATTAGTATTATTCATGCATTTAACTGTTGCATTTACCAAGTGTGTGATTATTGCATGCATATAAATCTATCTGAATGCGATTCATTTTGGCATCTGGGAAAGTCTTTCTGTTAGAGAGCATTGCATACATAAAAACCCCAAGCCTTATTCTAAAAAGAGAGTCTTTGCATTTTGTAAAATAAAACCCTTTTCTAGGTGTTGTGTTTTACGTCTCCTGCTTCGCCATGTTTGAGCCACTGTGTGGGAGATTCTGTATTATCTGAAACGCGAAGCAAGACAATGGTGCAACATGCGACTTATGTAAGCAAGCTCTTGAGCAACCCACATAAGGGTAGTAAGCACTACATAAATGCTGCAGTACAATCCAATCCAGTATTAGGACATCAATACCAAGGGAGCTTCCAAGAAAAAACTAAATAGAAGAAAAAAAACACACATAGGCAAAAAATTACTCTAAAATGTACTACACAGGGAGCACTGCAAAAGCACTTTGTAGAAGCAATTCTGGGCATATTTGGAGTTTTGACAACATCTGCAATGTAGTTTGGAGGTACTTGGAATCTGAAAACAATTAAATTTTTCTCAAAGTTCGTACAAGTCACAGGACTGTACAGTTTGACTTGATACAAAAGATGGTCCTAGAAACGGATGATTGATATTTGTGGAATGTCTACAATGACAAAAAGGAAACAAAATGGAGAGGTGAACGTTTGTGAAAAGAATATGTTAAGAGAACAGAGAAGAAGAACCATTAACAGCTGAAAAACAGCAGGCCCATGTCGGTATTGAGAGCTGAAGCTCTGTATATCAGAACTAACTTGCACAGTAAAAAAATTTTAAGGTTAGAGAAGGTGTAAAAACCATGGCAATATTTTATATACCGTCTGGGCTTATAAGCAGTTTTTGGAAACCTTTGAAACCAGAGAGTGGTAGGGTAACTGTGGCGGTGATGATAATATCGCTTTTTTTTCTTTGTTTGGGGGTTTTTTGAAAAAATCAAGAAGAGCTCTGAAGTGGCACGACAGACAATAAAAGAGAGGTTATTCTACATAGTTGGGCAACTGTGGAGTTGAGTACTAAAGACTTGCAGGAATTATTGCATCACATAAATTACAGCACTCCCAAATCGGGCACCATCGCTACACAGGAAATGGGGATAAGGCACTATGGCTCTTCAATGTTTCTGTTAATTGGAGAGGTAATATGGGTTTTAAGAGGAAGTTAAAATTTAAATAAGGAATAATTTAAGAACTCAATTGGGAACATAACCTAAGGAAGCTAAAGATGAGGTTCATGATCATTAAGGCATCAAGATAGTATCAAATCGAAAGTGCCAGCTTTGTGAGCTATTTTGTTTTCATAAAGAGCCCTTTTATGATTATGAGCGATCTTAGAACTCATGTAAAAGCAAGGTCATGTTAGAGATTTAAAATGAATGCAATTAGACAATATGAGGAAAGGGTATTATGAAGTAATCAAGGTTCAGATTATTTCTCTTGAAATACTTCTTTCCACAATTACATCACACAGAAAATATTTCTAGCAATTTAACTAGTTTCCAAGATTATGAAATAGCTTTCAATACATTGTATGATAAATGTCAACCAGTGTGCACAAAGATCTACCCAGCCAGGACAGTTAATGCTATACATTCAATTCTCAATGTCTTAACTAAATAACTTTTACATACCTATTCCCTTCGCTGTAGAAAACTTTGAAATGTTTTGGTGGGGTGCTTCTAGATTATATAAAATTACACCCATGGAAGTTGCCATTCAATAGGGTGTAGATCGTTTATCATTGGTATTCGAGACAATGTTACGCTCCTGGCACAGCTTAGTGCCATAGGCCACATCATCGTACCAGGGCATGCAGAATTAACTAATGGATAGAACGCATGAAAGAAAAATGCTGAATTTTAGTAGTCTACCTTTTTATCTGGTGAAAAAAAGAGCCACCAATAGAGCCGATATAAATATTTAGTGAAGTATGAACATAAGCAACATTAGTTAATTTGTTAGAAGTACGACCAAGGATTTTTGATCATTTACCCAAATATGTACCAAAGAACATATCTATGGATGAACAAGTGTTAAATAAGGGCTCTCTAACAAAACATATTGTGATCGAGATACATTTGGTAGTTGAGTGACACAGGTTTTAAATCTGGTACCAACAGCCACAAGAATGAAAGGAGGCAAATGTTGCAGACATGAGACTGGTTGCACATCTAGTGAGTCTGTAAAATTTAGAAATCAACATATAAGAGACCATATAGTTGTACCCCTCTTGTCGCTTTGGTGCAAAACACTGTAATAGAGTAATGCATGAAACAATCTACTAATAGCGCAATGCATGAAACAATCTACAGAATCAAGGGCTATATCTTGTTGGGGCAGAGCTTGCCTGGCTCCAAGATGGTCGCAGTAGAGTGAAGCTCCAGCAGCCCGACTGCTAATCAGTAAGAATCTTGGCACCCACTGCGCGATCTACAGACAAATAATCAGTGCCCTATAGGACGTACAGCTACCTCACCCACTGAGGCGAAGGAGCGACCTTCAGGTGCTCGGGGCACCTGCTGGAGGGCCTGCGGTACGGACTGGGCCTAGTAGTGTTGCAGCAACAGAGAGCTGTGCGAGGTGCTAAGCCGCTGCACACGGCAAAACGAGCTTGACAGCAGTGGACTGAAGATGTGGGCGCGCCGCCCGGACTCAGTGCTGCGGGGGACAGCTGTCATCATCCCAGACCAGGTGGGAGCCAGAGGAGGCGTCGGGGCCTGCAGGGGACTGCAACCAGCGGTGCCAGGGGTGACACGATCTGCGAAGGCCTTCGCGGACTAAATTGAGACGGCACCAGAGATTGCACCTGGAACACTCGTGCGGATGGCCCTGACGCAGTGAGAACTCGTGTGCCAAAGGAGGGACATCGGTGGCAGGGCGGCCTGTGAATGGTCTGGGGCACGGCTCCCACAATAGGGACCTCTGCGGCCGCACGCATGAACAAGGGAGCACTGGGCGGGGAGAGCTCGAAAAAGGGCTCGGATGGTGACGGAGGATCACCACATTTCTGGGAGAAACCTACGCGGGTGCGGGAGGCCAGTTGCTGGATGTGAGGGCAGGCCTAATGACCTACTGACTGGTGATTTCTTCTCTCGCGATTACCCCACACTGCTGGGGAGTAAGACGATACCTCGCCTGCTGCTGCGGGGGCTTTCATGCTTCCTGGTGAAGCGGCATTCAGTGACTCCAGACTTGTCTGGTTTCCTTGCGGCGCTCCATCGGGGTCGCGGACCTCTACCTCTATAGCGGCAGCCGATCACGAAGAGGGGGGTCCCCCGTGCTGGAAGAGAACTGTAGAGAATAGGCCGTTCCCACGGCTCGCCGTGCGGACCACACCGCCCTACCTGGTAATACCCGTGAAGGCTGCGCTAGCTTGACCTACAGATATAGGCGGGCTCCACGCACACTTCTGCTAAACCGGAATTACCACAACACGCCGCTTTGGTTACAGCGCGCTTCCTGGACAATTGGGACACAACATTGGTAAGACGGGCAAATCCCAGCCCAAGCTCCACTTCGAGTGTCGCAAGACTCCCAGTACTCGGGAAGCTGCGGAGACGGAATTGGAGACTGCGGACCCTACTATAGACTATGAAACGAAGCAGATCCTCTCAGCTAAGCAACGCAGCCTAACAAAAATAGACGGGAAAATAGATGCCCTGTCCTTCAGAATGGATAGAATGACAGAGAGACTGGAAAAGCACACTGAGAGGCTGGATGCAGTGGAGAGGAGAGTGTCCGACACCGAAGATGAAATAACAGCGGCGTCAGCAGCCCATAGGAAGATGGACAAACTACTCCATACACTTTGAGCGAAGGCTGAAAATCTGGAAGCGCGCTCCCGGAGGAACAATCTACGCATTGTGAGGGTTGCGGAGTCGACTCACATAGAGACTATGGAGCTCTTCGTGGAGTGCCTCCTAATCTCTATCCTGGGAAGAGACACATTCTCTGAGATTTTTGAGGTTGAGCACGCTTATCGCTCCCTGGCGCGCAGGCCGGTCTCCGGGGCAAGCCTTCGTCCCATCATTGCACTGCTCTTAAATTACAGAGATCGGGATGCGGCATTGCGCACGGCACGAAACCTAAAGGCCTTACCATATGAAGGCATGGAACTATCCTTATATCGAGATTTCACGCAACAGGTCCATGAGGCGCGACAACTGTTGGACCCAGTCAAGATGAAACTTCGTGAACTCCAGATATTTATTTTATTTATAGCTTTTATATAGAGCTAGGTAGACCCGAAGGTATCTGAGCGCTTTACATAATTGTGAACAAGACACTAATCAAGTCGCTGAGCATATGATTCGAGACATATTAGATTCAAATGCACACAAAATATATACAAGGAAAATAGTTAGGTAATGAGGGTGGTTACCATATGAGGTCAATTAGCACAGTATGAGTTAAGGGAGAGAAAGACAATAGACAGTAGAGAAAAACAAACAACTGGCTGTCACACACTGTTTCTAGTCTTAGAAAGAGAGAATATTTAAACATAGTTCAGTTTGCTCCTGTGTTAAAGTATTTGTGGAGGAGATGGAGTTTTAGGTCTCTTTTGAAGCAGGAGAAGGAAGGGTTGCATCTAAGATCTCTAGGGAGAGAGTTCCATATGCTGGGTGCATTTCCAGAAAAAGAGAGTCTGAGTTGATTTCGTTTTTAGTTTGGGAGGAACGAAAAGTGTGTTGGAACTTCTCAGAGTTCTGGTTCTTCCTGCTTTTGTGAGTTTGTTGTCTAAATAGTCAGGGTATGAGAATGAAGGGTTTTGTGGGTGATACAGGCAGTCTTGTAAGTAAATTTTCCTTCTCTGGGAAGCCAGTTGAGGATCTTGAGGGCAGATATGATGTGTTCAAACCGTTTAATACCGGTTATGAGCAGAGCTGCCATGTTTAGAACTGATCTAAGGTGGGGCGAGGTGGGTTTTCGGAATCCCTGTGAGGATGGCCTTTCCATAGTCAAGTTTGGAGAGGACCAGAGATTGTACTACCATCTTGAAATCATCAGAGGGAATGAATGGTTTAATTTTTTTGAGGTCTTTTAGTGTGTAAAGCGCTCCTTTGCCAGAGTTTTTGATGTGATCCTTCATTATCCAGGGTGAAGCCTAAGGATTTTGCCGAGTTGGAAAGAGTGAGAGAACAATTTAGTGCATTCAGGTCGTTGAGCCAGTCTTGGATTGGTAGGTGGTTACTTTTGGGGGAGAACAGTATTACTTCTGTTTTGTTGGGGTTTAACTTTAGGTGGTTGGAGTTAAACCAAGATTGTATCTTGCTCAGTGTGGCGTTGAGATGTAGGATGCCACTGGGTGACTTGATTTTGTAATAGAGTTGAGTGTCGTCGGCATATAGGTGATGTTTGATCCCTGCTTTCTTCAGGATGGTAGTAAGGGGTTCCATGAAGGGATTGAAAAGGGAAGGGGAGAGAACTGAACCCTGGGGCACACCAAGTGAAATAGGTGTGGGTTTAGAGAAGCAAGAGTTGATTTTGATTTGTTGCGAACGGTGTTGCAGGTAAGATGTGAACCATTTCAGAACTGTGCCATTGATACCAGAGCGGATCTTCAGTGACTCCAGTAGACCTGGGCGATTTATGGTATCAAAAGCCACTGATAAGTCGAGTAGGATAAGTAGGCATGCGCCACCTTCGTCAAGGGATCTATGGATGTTATCTGAGATATTGAGCATGGCAGTTTGTGCTACAGCCTTTCCTGAACGCCGATTTGAAGGTGTCGTGGAGGTTGAATTTCCCTATATTAAGGTTAAGTTGATGTAAGACGCATTTTTCCATAGTTTTGGCTAGGAACAGGAGGTTGGAGATAGGTCTGAGGTTGTTGAGATCATTTGGGTCTGCCCTGGGATTTTTGAGTACGAGTGTGATTTGTCCTAGTTGGAGGGAATCCGGTACACATCCGGAGGCAAGAGATAGATTGATGATTTTAGTCCAGAAAGGGGCAATGATGTGGTTGAGATTTTGTACTATTGTGGAAGGTAGGGGATCCTTCGTGTGTGAAGTCAGCTTTAGTTTCGCAATTATATTGAAGACTTCAATTTCTGTCATGGGTTTGAAGTCCGACCAATTGGCACTGTTTTTCAATTGGGTGTTCAGATGGTTGCCGTTAGTTCCTTTTTGGGCCATTTGGTAGTTCAAAGGTTCAGGTTGTGAAATTACCGTGGAGAGGGGTGAGGGCGGTTAGGAGGGAAGGTAGGTGACTTGAAAGAAGGATTGCTCGATTTTTGCAATTTTTGTCAATGAAGAAGCTGACAATTTCTTCACATTGTTCATTAGGGGCGATTACTCAGTGTGGGGGAAGGCGGCGATGTGAGAAGCTGACCTGGTATATGATGTCCACTAATGCAAGTGGGCACCTTGCACCAGTCCAGACAAACGTTATGGTGACTTAAGAGGTCTTAGACAACCTTAGAAAGCTCTCTAAGTGGTAGCTGTGGAGAGCAGCCTTCAGGCTTAGTCTTGAAGGAGTGTAAAGTAGCTTGTTTTACCAGTATGCAATCTTATAGAATAGATTAAATGAAAAAGAACCACAAAAAATATTTATAAAAATATGTATTTATTATATAACACTATCTAGTACGTTACAGTATCTCCCACACGGAGATAGACACAAAGCACACAATACTTTAGCAAAGAAATCACAGTAAATAGCATTAATACACAGTGGGCCCCGGGGGGGACCAAACCATATACTAAGAATGTGGTATAAGAACTACGACTCGAGTCAGGACAATGTCGAGAAGACGTAGAATTGCTGGGGACCCACAGAACCACCCAAGGTAAGTAGATAGGGACCCCACGGAGAGCGTGTGCAGTGTGTGAACACGACCGCGTGCTCCGTACAAGTCTATGTGCAAGTCGCGGCTGGATTTTTAAAGATTAGGGACCCTTCCCAGTGGACCCTGAAGAAACCCAGTGGAAGACAGAAGGTTGGAGAGCCACCCCATCCGTGGATACCCAAGTACCCATGTTACCTACACCAGGGAAGCCGGGTGCATACGTGTGAAGTGGTGTCGGAAACTGCTGTCGAACCCAATGGAGGACTTCAGAAAAGTGCCGCTGCTGAAAGAGGAGAAAGTGTCCGTGGAAATCCAAACGTGGATTCTTGAAGAGGAGTACCTGAAAGCAGAGGGGACAGAGTATTTGTCACTCTGGAGTGACCAGGTGCCCTGGAAGACGAATGCCCTCCGATGTCGGGTGCTTCAGGAAAGATGGCGATGACCTTGACTCTGCAGCTGCGAGGACCAGGCGACGCGGAGGACGACCAGGACCCGGATGCGAGCTGTCCCACAAAGGATGTCTAGTGCCGAGGGGTCGGTGTCCGGCGGGAGCACCAACAAGCCTTGGCAAATGCAACCCACGCAGGAAGTCAAGAAGGTGCACGGTTGGGACCAGCAAGGTCCAGGAGACTCACCACAAGCAGGGAAGTCAGGGCAGGCCCTGAGCAATCAGGAGAGCCCAAGGAAAACAAAGGTGACCCTCAAATGGACCCACAGGCCGGAGGCACAGGAGCCGCAAGAGGACCTAGAGCAGCTCACCAAAAGGAGCAGGCCACGGTGCCCACGAGGCGGTGTGGCTGAAGATCTTGGTGGAAGAAGTTGCCGGAGGTTGGGGCTACTTGGAGCCCAATGCACTGGTCGCAAAGTTACCAACAAGCATTTGCACTAGCAAAAGTGCGCGGTGCACGGAGTTCAGTTAATGCAGCCCCCACGAGGGATTCTGACATCAAACTCGGTGAGAGGATAGCTCAGGCCTCGAGGGATGTAGAAAATCACCGCCTGTGTTGTTGAACCCTTCGGAGTCCGCAGGAGCTCGAGACCAGCAGACCGGTGAGTAGTGTTGAGGTGCTTACGAATGGGGGGAACTGACTCCTTCACTTCAAGGGAGATTCCTTCAAGTGTCTTGGATGCTCCACAGGTCCTGCACGGATCCTGTATGCTGCACAGGCACAGGCAATGCAGCAGACTGAAAGGGAGACAAAGTCAGGCCCAAACGAAGTCCAGAGTCCCCAGACGGTAGAAGTGCAGTGGTTTCAGTTCTGAATCTTATCCCACGACAAATCTAAAGACCTACACCCAGGTAAGCCCTTAAGTACCCTATGGAAAGGGTTGGGAAGATTCAGGGGAGGGTCTGGACAGGGGGGGAGGTTACTCCCATGTCCTTTGTCCAGTTTCACGCCAGAGCGGGAGCCATCACCTCCCAGAACTGGTTTGAACTGGACTATGCACAGGGACACCAAATGTGATCCTCATGCAGACTTTCAGGTGCTGGCAAGCACACCCACCCAGCACTAATACACTCAATCCTGTCTGGGAGGTGGTCACACCTCCCTGTGACAGGATGCCTATTGTTCTACCTTCCTCTACTCGAGCTTGGCTCAGCAGCAGGAGGGCAGAAATGGGTCTCTGGTCGGCAGCAACCATTTTGCGCTGTCCGGGACTAGAAGGCTGGTACCGGGAACACAGAGCCTAACGGAGGGCTATTCCAGTGCTTGGAATCATACCTTCCACACTGTTTACGGTGTGGGGTATGATTCCAACAGGTTTGATACCAAACATGATAGGATTGTTTGCAGCCGTTTTCGAGATGGTCATCGTGTGATTACGTGGTGCCCCTCTATATACTATATGGCTGCTTCACCGACAACCCGCGAGAATGGACTCCGTAGGCTGCAGGGGTGTCCTGCTCATGCAGGGGCATCCTCTCACTTAGAACCAAGCATCCTGCCCTCAGGATTGCAAAGGCCTGCTATAGGGGTGACTTATAGGTTTTAAGTGCAGTGACCCTTAGATATAGTAAACCTATATCTTTAAGTGGTGCACTCACCAACTTACACAGGCTGCAATGGCAGGCCTGTAGTTCCAATTTGAATGGTCTCCCATGGGTGCCATAATACATGCTTCAGCCCATGGGGGACCTCAGGGGTACCCATGTCCTGGGTACATGGGTACCATATACTAGGGACTGACAAGGGTACCCCAGTATCCAATCTGGGATGTACCCAAGTACTGAACTTACCAATTTAGGGAGAAAGCAGATAGACTGGGGTCCTGATTAAGAGGATCCCAGTCAGACTAGTCAAAAACAGCATTACATCAAGCAAAAAGTGGAGGTAACCATAAGAAGCAGATCCTACTTTCCTACAGCGTGGTTTGTCGTTTAACAATGTTAAAGAGTTCCCTGGGCCCGTTCTTTGCACGGCCAAGTTGGCTGCGGAAGAAGGAGGCTTTTTTTCTCTAAAAATGTGCTTCTTATATGACAGCCTTGCAGTTCTAAGTAGTGCTAGGTGGCTTGTTGAAGGGTTTTGTAACGTGTCCTTTCTGCTTGTCGGAGTTGTCTCCTTTCATTATTCAGATCAGAGTTAAGATTTTGATTGGGTTGATCTCCGTTGTTTTAATTTGAGCCCTGCCACTTGGTCTAGAACTTCCGACATCGCTGTGTTGTAGTGAGCAGCGAGACCATTAACGGTACGAGTGGAAGGGAGACGCTATAATTGTTCACGATTCCAGTTCACTTGTTTGAGGTTTCTGGTCCACTGTTTAGGTCTGTGTGTAGTCTGACGGTGGTATCGATATTGAATAGTATGAGATGGTGGTGGTCTGACCAGTCTATGGGTAAGATGGAATGAGAGAGACCAGTTAATTTTTAGTGATAATCGCATCAAGAGTAGAGCCTTTGAGGTGTGTTGGTTTACTACAGAGCTGTTTTAGTTCATTTATTTCAAGAACGTTCGTGAGTAGCCGACTGTGGGGTCTTCCGAGTTGTTCCAGTGAATGCTGAAGTCGCCTAAGAACACTTCCTTCGTGTCAGTTAGGGAGAACCGAGTTAGTAGGTCAGATAACTCTTCTGCCAAGAGGGCGCGATCACCAGGAGGGTGGTAGTAGGTGTGAATTTTGAAAGGAGGGGGGCCTTTGCCTTTAAGTTCAACACAGAGGTATTCAAAAGTCGAGCATTCTGCGTTATTTAACATTGAAAGATGAATTTCTACTTTGCGGATTATGGAGAGTCCTCCACCTGTTCTTTTAGGTCTATCATGACTAATGATGGTGTATCCAGGTGGTGTAAGCAGGTCAAGTATGGGGGTACAGTGGTCATTGAGCCAGGATTCCGATAGGAAAGCAATGTCAATTTCTTCACTGAGTATAGTTTTTGCGATATCTGTAGCGTGCGGCGCTGCAGATCTACAGTTGAGGAGCATGCAAGAGAGAGGGCAGGAATTATCCTTCGTGGATTGTAGTATATGAATGGTGGTGTATTGAGCAGGAAGTCTGGGCGAGTTCATAATTACAGGGGATTTATTTGTGCCCACTATTACTGGGTTTGTGGAGGGGGGGTTTGGAGTCATAGTCTGGTTCTTACGGAGGTAAGATTCGCTGAGAGCATGTGCTTCGAGTGCGGATAAGGGGCAGTGAGCACAATGTGGTCTGTAGGACAGACGACACAAGGGAGTAAAGGGCCAGGTGATGCGTTGTAAGGCTTTAGGAGAACCTGTGTGTGGAGGCAATTTCCAACTCTGTTGGATAGGGTGGGAACGTGAGAAGTCATTCTAGTGGGCATTAGTTGGCGGGAGCGGCAAGGTTGCTAGTAGTGACAGGGGGTGTCGCAGATTTGGATAGTGGATCCGTGAGGGGAAGAAGACGGGGCGGTTCTGGGTTGAAGGGCTGTGGTAAGGGGGAGACAGGCGTTTGGGGCAAATTGACCTGTTGTGTGAGTGAGGTGAAAAATTAACGGAAGGGTCGGTCAAAAATGGTAAGGTGAAGGTCAGTGGCTTGTTTGTATGAGTATGTTCCCTGTCCTGAAAATGGATATATCCATTTCCCCTCTAAAGGAAGGGGAGGGGGATGTCGTCAGTCTAGTTCCACAGGGTATTTTGATAACTTTAGTGACTTGTAGGTGGAGAAGGAAAATGTTTTTCCATTTTGCTGGGCATTTGGAATAGAAGATAAGGTCGGTTTTCTTGGTGCCATTGGTCCCGTTATGGTAGGTAGCAGCTATAAGTGTTTCCGGGTGTTGTTTCAGTAGTTTGTGTTTGAGAGTCTTTTTTGCGTTCTTGGAGACATTTTTAGGATACGTGATGCTCCATGAGTTTGGGCCATATCTCACGAGAGCAGTGTTGGGGGGTGGGGGGGGGGGGGGGGTTGTGGAGGTACATTGATAGAGACATTAAGTGTCTGGGTACAGTTGAACAGTAAGATGGGGGGCGTAAGAGAGTGCATAAAAAGCTGGACCTGGCGTACTGTGGGAGTGCAGATGAGCAGTGCGGACTATGTTGGGATATGGTTAGGTTAATTAGAAGGAGTGGGCAGGAGTCTGTGAAGGTGAGGCGTTATACAGTGATCAATACTGTTGGCATGGTTGAAGCGCTTGTGAGTTTCAATAGAGAGGCGTATATATGTCTGTTGATTGAGTGTCGAGGGAGTTAAGGAGGTATATCAAGAGCCTTTCAACAACAGTACAAAGACAATAGCATGTGTGGGTAGTGCATAAAACATCAGATAAATCAGGTTAGAAAACAAATCAAGGTGAGCAAATAGTAAACGCTAAGTTATGGGGATGTACAAAATGCACTGCTAAGACTCATCATTAGGTCACAAGGTACGTCGCCATTGTATAAAACACATTGTGTACAACATATTGCATCCATCAAAATTTCATGTTATGTCAGAAGGGAAGGCATTTTACTCCACAGATCCAAAGCAAGTATTTCACTTTCTCAAGCAAACAGAGGGAACTGGGAGCAGACGCAGATCTCCATGCGTCATTGTTCCTTGTAAAGAGAAGTCAAAGAATGAAGTTTTGTCCTGTGCTACTCTATGTGTGGGGATAGTGTATCCTCATCATGATGCCCTCACACACCCCGAAGGATGTCATGCTTCATCATAGGGCTTGTTGCTCCTCATCGGGCCGGCGCTGCAATGCCCTACGGGTCCCCCGAAGGGTCTCTTTATCAGAGATCTTTTGATGAAGAAGCCGTATGGGTGCGTGCGTGTGAGTGGTAGTGAGGTCTCAAGTAGTGTTAATCTAAAAAATGACTGGAGGGGAAGTGAATTCTATTTATTAAGGTGATCCCTTTGTCATTGTTAAAAGGTGTGTGGTGCTGCTCTGGGGATATTATGTCCCTCTGTAGCTAGATATACGTCTATAATAGGCATATAAGGTGGTCGACATGTTTCACGCTCTTTGTGGCCTCAGGAGGAGATCCAAAGCGTTTCTTCAGGACCAAGGTAAGTATAAGTCTCGCTAGCGGCCTGGATTTGACCTGTGCTGCTAGTAATGAGAGGGAGTAGCGTCTCCCTTATTTATACAATTATTGCCTCATGAGATTGGTGAGGGCAGTCGGGAGGGTTCTCCATTTAGCTGTGCAGGTGTACGGCCAATTGGAGACCTCAATAGCCGGTAACATCCACCCCCATATGTTCACCACCTTATGCAAACTGCAGAATTGGGTTGTATGTTGTTGGAGGGATGCTGGGGAGGGCAGGGATATGTTTTTGCTATGCAAACCTTGGGGCCACATAGAGTGGGGGGGTTACTGGGGGTTATTGGGGAATGTTAATTCTTTGTTACTATTGGGAAAAGGTGAAACACACTACATAATAGAACAAATCGGGGGGATGGAACTAACTGCGTACTGAGCCCGCTCACGGGGCCAAACCCGGCGCCCCTCAGCAGTGGCTATGGCGCTTATGGAAATAGCGGATCGTACAGGCCTAGTGGATATATAGAGGCACTGTTGTCCTGATGGTGCAGGCTACACACACTTCCCCGCCGTTCATGATATCCACACCCGTATAGACTACTGGATGATATCCAGGAGTCTCGTTTACCATACACTTGAATGCCGACCACTCCCTCGCACTTACTCTGAACATTCCCCTGTAATCCTGGACTTGGCACTCCAAGGCCTGCGGGCCGCCACGTTCACCCGGCGATTCCCTCCTTCTTCCCTGTTGAATTCGGTCTTTAAGGTTGAGCTGTAACAGGCTATAGACGAGTTCTTCACCAATAACGTGGGATCGGTGGCCAGCTTCGCCAGAGTTTGGGAAACATTTAAGGTAGACATTAGTGGTGTTACACTCTCTAAACACGCAGGGGTTCTTAAATCACTGAGGAACAGACTGGCGCATCTAGAAGGGGAGATAGTGGGCTTGAAATCAAAACAGAGTTCGGGTGACTACAGTGTATTGGGGGAAATCAAAGCAAAAATAGACTAATACCATAACACAGCCAATAATGAGGTTAAACACTTGTGCAAATACGCCACTGCAAAGACGTATGGGGAGGGGGGAGCGTCCAGGAGCCACTCTGGAAACACTACCATGCCCACGAAGGGAAATTGCAGTTATCATAGGCTTTCTAGACGAGGAGAGACAATTACTCTCCGACACTGACCGTATCGCAGACAGGTTCCAACGCTATTGCGTTAAACTGTACCAATCGCACATTACGCCAGATGAGGCAGCCACTAATGATTACTTAGAGCATATAGCGATGGCATGGCTTACAGAGGAACACAGGGAGCACCTGATGGCGCCTCTACTTCCTGCGGAGGTACGCTCGGCACTGGCCAGCATGAAAGCTGGCAAAGCGACAGGCACGGACGGCCTCACTGTAGCCTTTCACAAGGCCTATCGGGATCTTCTAATTCCACATCTAGTCACACTTTATGAGGACATGATAAAGACAAGCATAACGCCCCCCCCGTAATGCGGGAGGCCTGGATAGTTATGCTCCTAAAACCAGGCAAGAGCTCCAATAGCTGTTCCTCGTACAGACCGTTATCCTTATTAAATGTAGGCGCTAAAATATAGGCGAACAGGCTGGCTCCCCTGCTGCCGGGGTTGGTGCGACCAGAGAAGGCGAGGTTTGTACCTGGCCATAGTTTAATGTATAATCTCCGCACATTGTTCGGCGCTATTCAGTGTATAGACCCAGAAGTGAAAGCAGCTGCTGTTTTTTCTAGACGCAGAAAAAGTGTTTGATTCCGTTGAAATGGCTTTTTTGAGAGCCGTCCTCCGCAGGATTGGAGTGGGGCTTCAAGTGACAGATCCCACAGCTCGATCTCCCTCCAGTCAGATGGACCAAGAGAGGAGGCCAGGTGCTGGCACTCACTCCCCAGCATGATCTGAGAGCCACAAACGGGAGAACTAAATCAGACCTAACGGGTGAATTCACTTTTAACCGTCCCGGTCATGCCAGCAGAATTGACTACTGTTTGGTAGCCAATGAACTCTGGCCTTCTGTCTATGACATGCTAGTAGCTAAAAGAACAGACAGCGACCACAATGCCCTAATCCTCACTCTATCAATCCAGGGCAACCCTGACCTTCTATCAAGAATAGGCCCGATCTGGGTGTCCTATCAATCTCCAATAATCAAAGGACAATCAGATGGAATTGGGTGGAGGATAACCATAGGGCTTTGGCGATTGTAAAAGAAAAGGTCCGCTTGGTGGTGGAAGAGCAGGTCCTAAAGCCCTTAGACACAGTAACCAGGGAACTGGGTACCCGACATGAATTTCTATACAGTAAGATCAGGGATCTGCTGGACAAAGTGTGCAGAGAGCATAACTCGCATAAAGGTAATCATCAGCAGAGACCTAAAACCCATGTAGCATGGTACAACCAGGAATACAGGAAAACCAAGGGGGACCTGGTACGGGCACTAAAATCTAACGTACGCCCTGAGATAGTGGCTTGCAGAGCTAGATATAGGCAGGCAATTGAGTTAGCTAAGAAAGACTGGGAAGACTCCCTGTGGTCCTCGCTACACATGGCCCTGGCAGCTAGAGATGCCAAGTCCTTTTGGAAATAGGCAGCCCAATGGCTTGACGGAAATAGGTCTACATTGGAGTTCACCGTTCAGCCTGAAGAATGGGTGTCTCATTTTGAATCTCTATATGTAGTGGGCAAAACAGAGGTAGAAGACACCCTGGGGGGGGAGCAGTTACACTGGGAGTGGAAGACGCTTTGGTCTTCTCTGTGGAAGAAACCCAAGCAGCAATTCATTCATGTGTCCCTGCCAGAGCTCCCGGACCAGACAAAATCCCAAATTACCTGTATAGGGAGGATCCAATTGTCTGGGGTTCGTATATTAATCTGTTAACGAACACCATTGTATCGGGCATGGATATTCCATCATCATGGAAGCTAGCCGAAATAATACCCATCTATAAGAAGGGCGATAGAGCTGCTCCAGCTAGCTATAGGCCCATAAGCCTCATTGACTCCCTGCAGAAAATCTTTTGTAAGCAGGTTCTGGCGAGGATACAGGACTGGATTCTGGATTTTCATATTCCAAGTGACTTCCAAGCTGGCTTCCGTGCTAATATTAGCACGGTTGACCAGGTTTTTAGATTCCTTTGTTTGTACTGGAAGGAAGTGACTATCAAGGGAGGGAAACTATATGTGGCTTTTGTCGATCTCCGGTCAGCGTTCGACCTGGTTTCTCGAGCCACTCTTTGGAGAGTGTTAGAGATGGGCATTCCTCATAACCTCCTAGACATCTTGATTAGACTGCACACCTCAAACTTAGCCCAAGTGAGACGGGGTGCGAATAACCAGCAAACAGAGAAATTTTCAATCAAACGGGGTGTGAGGCAGGGATGCGTGCTTGCAGCTACCCTTTTCTCACTTTTTATAAATGGGGTGGTTGATTTCCTGGTTAGAGATGGGTGCGACGCCTCCAAAATAGGAGAGCAGAGAGTACCGGCGCTCCTCTTTGCAGAGGACACCCTCCTAATTGCGAAATATCCCCAAGGTCCCCAACAATTGATGAACGATTTCTCAAGGTTCTGCCATAATCGAGGCCTGGAGTTAAATGAGGCCAAAACCAAGTACATGGTCTTTGTCAAAAGAAATGTAAACTTGTCCAGAAGACATTTGCTTGCAGGTGACACCATTCTGGAGCAAGTATCCGCCTTTGACTATCTGGGTATCCGTCTTACTCCCAATTTAAACTGGGCACCCCACATTGGTAAAGCTAATTTGATCCTAACTCAGCAGACTGCCCACATTACAAAAATCTTGAAAAAAACGGTGTCCAACGAAGTATCCCCTGCACTAGAAATCTACAATGTCAAATCGTTGGGAGGGAGGGGGGGTACTCTATGGAGCAAAATTGTGGGGTATTGGGAATACTAATTGCCTCACTGTAGTAGAAAATAGCTTTTTAAGATCCCTTTTAAATCTGCCCCGAAGAACTCCCCTGACCCCTTTGTGCCTGGATCTAGCTCAGAGAAAACTGTCTCACAAGCTTGACTATAAATTACTAATGTTTTGGCACCACTTGGGGTCCGTTGAAGAGCTAGCTCCATATCGAGCACCAGTGATTGGCCTTTTGCGTCATCCCCAGATAACCTCGATCCCCTGGTTTTATTCCCTGAGAGGTTTACTACAGCGACTAGGGCTGGAAGCGTACTGGATTAATCCCGAAAGCTTCGCTCTACTACCAAAAGTTAGGGTTAAACTGATCTATTGGGAATTAACTGTGGAGAAGGAAATAGCGAATGAGGTGGGCACCTTGTCCAGGGTTTTTGAGTTTAAGCCCACCCCTAGATATGAGGAAATAATTGATGAAATCGTCCCTCCATTGGCACGTAAAATATTTATACTGTTTCGCTACAAGACATTACCAACCCAAGTGTTCTGCAGCAAATGGAGCAACAATGTTTCCATGGAGACCCTCTACCCATCTTGTAAAACTAGTGCAGAATCAATAGTTCACCTCCTTTTTTTTTGCCCCTACTACAAAAACTTGAGGGGCAAATGGATCTTACCATTGTGCAGATCGATTGGACATGGTCACTACCTGGAGGTGCTGAGAATTCTCTCCACAGACACCAGCAGGTTAACTGGCTTTTGTTTGGCCACATATTGGCCCGCACTCTGGATTACGCGCACCAAATGTATAGTATGAAGTGCTTTTATTCTTTTTTATTGTATATGCTGTACTGTATGACGGTTAGGTCTTTTATCCTATCACCCTCATGAGATGCTTTGTGCCTTTTTATGTTTTAATGATTGAAATATAGTCATATGACGATGAGATACTTCCCTAGTCGAAAGACATAGAGAATCAAAGGACTAGTAGTAGCAGGGTAATTGATGAACATTGACAGCATAGCGGACCCTGATGGTGCTATATGGCTATTTTGAGGTTTTTGTTGTTATTGTTCTGTTTGGAATATAGAGGGATCTGTCCACCATGGTGATAGTAATTCTGCTCCTAGCCTACATCCGGTAGTATCATGTATAAGTTTTATGATATTTATGTACTTTTACTTGAGCTATATTGCACATTGCACTTTTATGGTCTTATGACCGAAATAAAGTATTTGATGATGATGAGTGGGGGAGATATTCCTGAAGTTGATTAAGGTTTTGTATACTATACCAACTGCTCGAATGCGAGTGGGAAATACTGTGACATCCCCAATCGAGATCTCTAGGGGCAACATGCAGAGCTGCCCCCTGTCACCAATATCATATGCGCTTGTGGCGGAACCTCTGGTATGCGCTCTACGAGAGTATCATGGACACAGGGGCCTGCTTCTGCGCTTCCCTGGTTGGTTACAATCTCATAGTTTCAGCATATGCTAATGACACAGGGGTATGGAATTCCTATAGCCCAACACCCAGGACATATTGTTTGGGGTCAGGGACAACAAGTTTTCATGTTCATTTTGTCCATGGGACAAGTAGGCCCAACCCCTGGCACCCCAAACCCTTTGGCTGTCCAATTACAGTACCACATCATGGATCATGGGAGGGCATTGCCTGAGGTAATATTTGTGTTCATATGTTGATGCTGTTCGAACTTGTATTTATGGTTCATAAATAGGAAGCCTTTATTATTAGGATGAGCGCTCTAAGGAAATTTAAGTTCAGACTGCACTACTGACAGTGGTTCTAGTATAAAAATATGTACACATTTGCAAAGTTTAACAATATGAGGCTACGTATAATGCTCCCAGAATGCTCTCTGATTAGATGCAAATATATGCAAAAGCCTGAAAGCAAGACTGATGATTTTTTTGCTTTCAAAATAAAATGTTCATAAAAAATGCAACTGGAAAAAAAACATTTTCCTGAACTACTATGAAATTTAAGGTACCATTTCTTTGCAGCATCATTTAGCAAAATGTGTTGATGCATGCTAGTATTTCCAAATAATATTCATAATGGAAAAATCAGTGTAACCAGTTTCAACAAAGGTATAGGAAACATGAAAATAAACAAGTATTGGCAAAGCCAACGGGTACGACATTGGTGGTCAGCCTTTTGGGTCTGTCAATGTTGGTCTTATTTTGACATGGTTTTGTAAAACTTTGTTGTGCGAGCTGCCAAGCCCATCATTATAACAAACATTGGCAAAAGCAAAAATATTTTTGGTCTCAAAACCACACACTGCCACAGCAGTTCCTAGCACTGGAAAAAACTACTTTGCGCACGCTTGTGAAAGAGGAGACTGCTGAGATGCATAGACTTTTCATAAAAACAAAAAGGTCTTAGTTAATGCCATACCTAAATAGGGGCCCAATTATTAAAGAAGGTTTCACAAGTGCACCCACTGCATATGTCCTTGCATTAGAGCAGATTTAAGGCTTTCATGAATTCACAAAAATTTACAAAAGTAGGTCAGGAAATCACACTCCTATAAAATATTTGTGAACTGCATTTTAGCACGAGAAAATATGCGTGTGTAAAATTTGCTGATACGAAAATCTGTTGTGCAGTAACAAGTTCACATTCCCACCACTCACTTTTTTTCCCCAACCCTGTAAGAAGTTTTCCTTCTGTCCTTGTCTGGAGTAAATTTCCAACCTTTCTCTATATGAGAAAATTTTTAGAGACGAGCTGAAGACAACCCATAAAACATGCAAGTTAGTAGGTTTGCACAGACTCAGAAAGGCATTCCAACCATGGGGAACTATTGATTACCACTACCTCCATCCCCAGTATGTAAAGCTGCGGAAAGGTGGCAAAATAAGGGAATTGCTAGCATTCAAAGCCTATTATGGTAGGAGTTCGGGCATAATGAGAGAAGGTATTATTAGAGCTCCTAGATAATGAGATTACTGTCATAATTTGTTGTCACAGTACATGGCACCAAAAGGACAAGTTGATTTTGTTCAAGGACAAGGAGATTTATGAAGCAACCTGTCCCATGGACAAGTAGATATTTTATAGAATTTCACACCCCTGTGACACATTATTGTACATACGCAACCCAGAGAGGAACCTCCCCCCCATGTTGCGGGAGGTGGTGAGACTATCGGGCCTCGTAATTAATTGGGCCAAATCCATAATTTTCCCCTCACCCCTGCTATGACGCAGATAACATAGGAGTTCCCCTCATGTTGGACAGCCAACTCAGTTCGATATCTGGGGATACAGATACACAAAGACCCGACGCAGATCCTAAGGGATAACTATGGTACAGCAACTCAAACTGGGAGAGGACATCGAGCGTTGGATCAAGCTCCCGCTGTCTCTGGCGGGACGGATAGCGATCATGAAGATGGTGGTGCTCCCTAGTTTTTATTTCCGTTTCAAAATATTCCAATGCTCTTACCGCGGTCATTCTTTGCCATGTCATGATCCTTGTTGCTCCAGTTATCCTGGGCGGGAAAGCAACCTAGGGTGCAATGGAAGGTCCTTACACTGCCATACGACATGGGAGGCCTTAATGCTCCCGACTTCAAATTGTACTACAGAGCTGCACAGTGCATCCCAGCACATTATTGGCTCCATGGCCCACACGACCTGCCACACTTACATATCGAAAGAGACGCTGCTCATCCTCATACACTCCCCCGAACGCTGGTCCGTAACCGTACAAGACGCTTTGGTGTTTATAATTCACTTAACTCCACAGTACATTCCTGGCGGCAACTTCTAGAGTGCCAGGCTGGCTCCCTATTGTACTCCCCACACATATTGATTGAATGGTGCTCCTGGTTCCCGCTGAACCAGGAGAAGAGTGTGGTACAAACACTGCATACATTGGGGATTCCCACCATGGTAGAGCTATTCCGAGAGGGGGAGGTGAGAGACTGGGAAACCCTTCAAGAAGGAGAAGAAGCACAGAAACTCCTTACTAAGTTTCAATACTTCAGAGTCCGACACACATTACGGGACCTCTTGGGGGATGATATGCAGGAGCCCCCGGCCATGCCTGCGCTGTCCTCCCTAATACAATCAATTACCCCCTCCAAGCTGGTCACAAAATTTTACACCCTGGCACAGGAGGACGTGTCCCAGGTGTCACGAAGACGCGATTAGAATTACAGAGGGACTTGGACAGGGCCAAAGACGAGAGTTGGAGATATTGTTGCTCAGTGACCAAAACTGTATCGTTAAATGGTCAGCACAGACTCATACATTTTAAATATATCAATAGAGTATATTAAACCCCAGAGGTGCTCTTTAATTATGGATTACGAGGCTCCGCGGAATGTTCCAGATGTCGTGAGTGCATAGCCGATTTCATACATGTAGCATGGTACTGTCCTGGGGTTGGGGAATTCTGGGGGGCAGTCTTCCGAGAGCTGGGACCTATTGTTGGTTCCGCACTGGAACTGGACCACATGCTATCTCTCCTAGGTTATGACAGAGGGGTCGACAAAGCAGATAGACAACTAGTAGCCATTGGACTCTTACTGGCCAAGCGCCTTGTGGCGATGCGTTGGGCTAGAGGCCCGACTCCTACTATAGCAGAGTGGCACACAGACATGGTATTCTGCAACACGTAGTGCGATGCATGTAGCGAGCTATTGCCTCCTCAGAGTTGTCCTAAAAATCATTGGGGGCCCTATCGGACGTATCTTGTGGGGAAGGAGACGAGAGAGGCGGAGGGATAGTGAGTGGATGTACTATACCTGGCAGCTACCAGCGAAACACAGCGGGGGTGAGTACTAGCTGTTTAGTGTACGACATTGTACAAACGGTTGAAGGGTGGGCATGCCGCTTGGGCATGAAGCGGCACTACAGCCGATACCCCAACTTGATGTACATGTCAGAGTCACGACCATAGGTGTGATGTATATTTGGAAACGGTGTTCCTAACCGACAGCAATAACACTTGTACCAATGTCAACTCCAGTAACAGATGCTGTGCCTTCTGCTATTTTGTAGTGTCATTTGTCAAGCGAGCTTCGGTTATGTTGTACCATCAAAGCTATATGCATCTTGTGTTTCATTAATAAAGAAAAAACAGGGCTATATCTTGTTGCATTCTGATTCCCATTTGGACAGATTAAAAAGCCCAACTATAAAAGAGGCAAGGACGGGATTGGTGGAAAAGGGCTGAGTAAGACTCCAATAAACACTAAATGAGGAGCTTCTACATATGAAATGAACTTTAAGAAATATAGAATCTCAGAAGAGAAAGATTTGTGTGTGTGAAATATTCAGCTCCATTAGAGGAAATTATCCTCTTCCACGTATCGCACCTTAGCGTGTGCGCCACATCGTTGGTCTCAAATATACACTCTTTAAGACCACACATAAGGTCCTGATGAAAGCCAGTTTAGTACTGAGACCTGGCTGAAACATGTTGACCACACTGGATATTGGAGTCATTAATTATCTCCACTAATGTCCACCTCTCAGTTTTTATAACTGCCAAGGGCCCACCATTAAAATAGTCTTTCGAGTCCAGGGACCTTTTGGACAGTTTTTTAATCCACATGCTACTCACCTTCACTACACACTCACGGCACAAAACCCGCTCCGCTGTAATCAGGAGCTGAAGCACACCCGAGGTACACTCGGTGCCTAGGGTGGGACCGGATGATGAAGCATGCCACCAACTAGGTTGGTGGGTGAGGGTCTTCATAAAAAACAAATGTTTTTTCTCAAATGCTTTTCCATCAGCAAACACACATTAGGAGCTTCTACCCTGTAGCTAGTTCCCATTGATTTTTATACATTACTAGGGGAAGTGAACTAGCTCTAGCCTTTCCTCTCTCTCCCACTAGATATTGATTATAAATATTCAGCTCTCCCATTAATTTTATTTGCAGTTAGAAACCTGAACAAATTATCAGAGCCACACATTGGTCACTATATTTTGCAAGGTTTTCATGACCAATTTATAATCAATAATCATAAAACAGAGAGCTTGGGCTAAACAGCCAATAGTTGGTAGAATAGTATTACTTAGACACCCCAGAGGGCCGGAAACTCAACTGTGGAAAGAATTTTGGTGTAAGGTGTGAGTGAGTAAAGTGATGCTCTCATTATGTCTTGGATCGCAGCACTTAACATTGTGATGGAGGAAAGGCTACGTGAGAGATAAGATAACCTAAGGGTATAATTACCCAGCAGCTATATTAAATTCTGTAGGTCCCATGTTGAGTTTATGGGGATTACAAACAAACGTAAGTGTAATAGGGACGAAAAAAAGTACCGCTAATTCAAATAATGCATACATGGGGGAATAACCAACAAAAAACGTTTTACTAGAAACCAGAACAGAGACCTGAGCTGGTTCCACAGCAAGAATACCTTTTAAATACATGATTAATTTCATTTTCGGGGGGAGTCGGTTGCATTTGTAATGTCTGTAATCATTATTGATTCACTTGCAATTGTTTCTGGTCACAGAGTTACTTAAAATGTAGCTTTTGAGTTGTTCCTCCTTCCTAACCCGACTGGGTGCTAAGGAGGGGTGCAGCCCTCTGCAACGCTGCCTTCCTATGGTTTAGACCTTAGGGTTTCCTCTCCTTCGGATCATACATGGACCTACTGGGACATCTACTCCTGTGAGCATGGTAACTCACTCTAGATCTACCCTAATAATACAAAGATCCAGTGAGCAGTCTGTTCCTGATAATTTATAGACCCACTGATAGATCTGCCTTTCATAATACATGGAATCCGCGTTCTGTTGTACTTAACTTAGCCCACTTTCAAGACAACCCCCTCACCAGCTGATGCCAATACAGACCTCTTCCATGAGCTACTCAACACAACCCACTCAAACAATGCCTACGAATCAGTCAATTTAATTAATCCATTTCCCCTCTGCACAGTTGCAATACACGAGCCAGTCTTTCTGTGGTAGTGCCACAAAAATCTGGAACTCTCTGCATCACTCCACCTAACCACGTGCCCAGTCACCTTCAAAAAGGACCTCAAGCTCCTCCTATTTTACAGACACCTTGATTAATCACCTGTGACCATACTTAGGAACTCTCTCCACTAGGATCCGAACTACCTTTGTTATGTGGCTTCACAATTTAAATAGATGCTTTAACTGTGTACGGCCTTTGACCAACTGCTGCAATTGTCTCATGTGGTAACACTGCATGCATCCACCAATGTAAATTTCCGAGTTTAATTACTGTGGAAGTCGAAAACATTTAAGTAAATTTTGCCTCATAATAATATAGAAATGTGTTTTAACGTTAACGAAGGAAATGCGTGTCAATTTAGTGGTTAGAGAAAAGTGCATTCTTTATTAGACATATCACACACAAAATGCTGTTTGTTTTTGCAGAAAGCTCCCATTTCTATCTTTCTTTCACAACTAGGCCTCAAAATCATTCTAATTCTTTACTGTCCCTTTATTAATAAATAGTTTTCTTTTATGCGGACTTTAACATTATAATTGAACTGCAAAACTTGACTTTTCGTGAAAAATGCTGTTTGCAGCTAAATGTATTTCTTTTCACCTCACACCATATGATTTCATCGTATTTAGATAGTTTTCTCTGCCACATGATTATAATGAACAAAATCTAAGTGAAAGAAAATGCTTGCTATCGCTCTGATTTCCATGATCTAACGAGACATGCCATATAATAATGTTTCATTTCATAGACCAGCCCATTGTTACACAATGGGACAATGAACAACTGACAGAGTAGGCTTGCTAAAGGTTCTCATGAGAACCTTGCTAGATGTATCTTTTGTAGCCGCCTATTAAACAACAACATGTCGACATGGACGTTTATCATGGGAATCGAGGAAGGTGACAGACCATTGGAAGATCCTCTCCCATTGGTCAGTGATGAGTCAACAGTTCGAGTTAGCAAGATGTTTTGTGCTTTTCTATATCATAATTGTTCCTAGCTAGGGAGGAAACGCATTCTATGCATACCTTCCCTGCCATGCCCCTTAGCACTTTACTGTGCTATTCTTGCCTACGATTGCTGTAAGCTACTGCAAACTGTGATTTCCTTTATTTTCCTTACCTTTTGTGAGGAGACTTTCCTTCTTTGTGCTGATCATAGCTACTGCTGTGATTGCTTCCTTTTATTTTATCGGTTGTTACTGCAGCTGGTATGGAACTCGGCTGAGTTTCAGAACTACTCTTTATGGGGAGTTTGGCCTTCCATAGCTATTAGCCTTTTACTATATAGTGCTTGCTCTTTTCCAAAAGAACTCTTTATGGGTTCTTGTCAGGATAGGTTAGGTGATTAAGATAGGGAGTATTTCCTTTATGGAACACGCTGTTATTTTAAATACTGTCTCTAATAACACCTTAGACAGGGCAGTCTTCAAGACCTCCCTCAACCTCTACAACCGCCTGCAAAGGGCAACAAAGAAAACAGCCCTTGCTGCACGCATTGAAACCAGCACCACCAAGGAACTTTTCAATATCGTTACAGAATTCTTCAACCCGGCTACCAAAAACAACATCACAACCTCACAGGAGCTGCGCGACAACCTCGCCCACTTCTTTCACGGCAAGATCACAACCATATACAGAAACTTCGAACCCCAACCCACACCTACGGACTTGCTTGACAGATACGCCACCACCGTAATCGACACGTAACACACACTGACCACCTGGAACATCCTCTCCACCTAGGACACCACCTCCACCATGAAATCCATCGACTCAGGAGCTCCCCCAGACTGCACGATATCTTCATCCTCGGAAACCAAAGGATCGGACAGGAACTCACCACCATACTTAACACCTCTATCACCACCGCAACATTTCATGATGACTGGAAACACGCCAAAGTCAGACCACTACTTAAAAAACCCTCCGCTGACCCCAGCGAACTCAAAAACTACCGGCCAATCTCCCTGCTCCCATTCCCAGCGAAGGTACTGGAAAAGATCAATCAACTCGTGACACACATGGAGCAGAACCAGCTACTCAGCGCCTCCCAATCCGGCTTCCGCAGCAATCACAGCACTGAAACCGCCCTGATAGCAGCCGACGCCATCCGAACCCTCCTCGACCGAGGAGAAACAGCAGCTTTGATCCTCCTCGACCTCTTGGCAGCCTTTGACACCGTATCCCACCACACACTGATCGAAAGACTCCACCACATCGGCATCCAAGGGGACGTGCTCAGATGGATCACCTTTCTCACCGAAAGAACCCAGAGGATTCACCTCTCAACTATCGCCTCTGAACCCGAGAAGATCACCTGCGGTGTCCCCCAGTGCTTAACCCTCAGCCCCACTATCTTCACGCATATATCATCACCCCGCTGGCCAACATCGTCAGATCCCACGGTCTCAACATAATTTCTTACACAGACGACACCCTACTCATCCTCTAGATACCTCGCAATCATCATGGACAACAAACTCACCATGAAATCACAGATAAACGCTGTCTCCGCATGCTTCCTCACTCTGCACATACTATGTAAAATCTTCAAGTGGCTACCCCTAAACACGAGATGCATTGTGACAAGCCCTCATCCCCAGATGCCTTCTACGTAGGAATCGCTGCGCACCTTCTACAGAGACTTCAGACCATACAGAATGCCACAACCAGACTCATCCTCTGCCTTCCCCAACAAACCCACATCACACCCCACCTCAGGAAACTCCACTGGCTCCCCGTACAGAAGAGATGCCAATTCAAGCTGTAAACCCATGCACACAAGGCTCTACACAACAAAGGTCCCACCTACCTTAATCACCAACCATTGAGAAGACTACGCTCCACCTCCCTTTCACTTGCCCATACTCCCTGCATGTACAGAAGCAAAAGTGGAGTACGGTCCTTCTCCCAGATTGCAGCAAAGACCTGGAACAGCATCCCCACGCACCTCCAGACCATTACCTCACTTTCGGAATTTCGAGTGGCCCTCAAGACCTGGTTGTTCCAGTAAAGCTCTGGGGCCTGCAAGCACCTGGATACCCAATTTGGTGATGGGCCGCGCTTTATGAATCCTGATTGTTTACTGAAATATAAAACAATCATTCAATCAAACTTATCTGTCTAACCTGAATAAGCAAACAAGAATACAAGCTAATCCCTTTTATGAGAAATAATGCTTTTAGATCTTCATCAAACCTCATCATTGACCTAACATTAAATGCTGTAAGTTGATTATTTTAGCAATGTGTTCAGATTACGCTCCATTCTAACACAGTGGCAAAGAGTTGTCGACCGAAAAAAGAAATATTCGTGGAAATTGGAGTTCCACTTAGTAAATTTTAAAGTGGAGCTGGTTATAAAATGTTCAAGACATTTCCGCGCTCGCATTCCTGTAACTGTAACTCATGTATCCTGCTACTGTTCTAAAGCGTTCTGAAGCCTTCGGGTCATGTCGGCGCTATATAAAATTGCAAAAATACAAATAAATACCCGGTAGAGCGCCTTGCTTTTTCCGACATGGCCCACATACACCTGTGGCACTTGACACAAACCCTTCCTCGAATGCTGCTCCCTTCCTGTACCCGGAACAATGCCCATTCACCCTTGCTACATCTGAAAGCCCACATTCTGTGATAACCGCTTCCACATACTAGGAACACTTTTGTTTACTACCTCACCGCCACATCCATGCAGTACTAGCCTCCGCCCCTCGCTCATGCTAATGTACCTGGCAGCGCCTCTGTGTTAAGCTGTCTTCCTCGCCCGTGGCGTTGAATAACGACCGTTTCTGCAGATCTAAAAACCTGGCCAACTGTACCTGAAGAAATCCCCTACTGCATGTCACCGCTATCTTACTGGCACTGATAATATCTCCCAGCACATTAGACAGCCCCCTCCCCACATTACCTGATAAAACCCCTCCCCATAATGTTGCGACCCTCCCCATAACGATGCGACCCCCCGGCAACTGTAGCCATGAGGCCCTTCCCTACTGTACCTGATGTCCTACTTTCCGACTTTCCTTATTCAACCCGACACTTTCCTACCTGAAAGACCCCCCATGGCCGCCGTCCAGGGCTGTCCAAAAGCCACGTTCCATGCCAGGAAGGCAGAGACTCCGATCAGCGTCCCCATCGACGCGTAGGCAATGCGCACCCAGAGGCGCCAGCTGAGCGCCATAGGGAAGAGCGGAGGAAACAGCCAGACCTTCCGAGGCACTTGCTGGCGCTGACAGCTGAGCTAGGGCACACAAGGGGGCGGGGTAGTCATGGACACAGAAGAGGGACTAGGACTGGCACAGAGGGAAAGGGTATGGGCAAAGACACTAAGGACGGACTATAAATATATTGTAAGGGGAAGAATTCATGCTAGATACAGAAGAAGGACAAGAGACATAAAAACTGAAGATGCCCTTTGTCTCAAAGTGAAGAGTATCACTGTGTAATTGACCCCGAGTGGATTTCAGTCCAACTTTAAGTTTAAAAAAAACGACACAGGTTAATCTTATCAACGAAAATGTGTATCGTTATGAACGTGTAGTGCGAATGAGAGAAGAGAGTTAGAATGTGGCATCGAAAGGTGCAGTGAAAGTGTACATCCGATAAGGTATAAGGAGTAGTGGTGTATCATTGGTTATCGTAACGTCTTTACATTTAGTTTAACTTACCTGTTAACAGAATGTTGCCGCAGTGTGCCTTCCAGCTTTTCTCCAGAGTTCGATAAGGCTATGAAGGACGGTTGGAGACCGAGTAGTTGCGCTGTTGGGATGATGGCTGGAAGGCTCGGTTATTGTATCCAACTATCCACTTATTGAATTGAGCACCGTATCTATTCGAAATCGTTGGTGTCTTTCTTGACACCCTTACCACAAGGAGCAGTATCTGCACACTACATCACTTGTATTCAGGGCTTTAAGTGAGATTAAAAAACTGGGGGGGGGGGGGGTCTCCTTTAGGGGCGTGGCCGATGTAATTAAGGGCGTGCCTTAAAAGACAAACTAAAAATCTGTACTTAGCATAGTGTGCTGGCCCACTGATATTTTGCTGCTTCTGTCCATTCATCCAGATATATAACACAAGTAACATTACACCTACAACAATTCAGGACTATTGGCTTTGTCAATGGTTGTAAATTGCATAAGATAAATAAACAACAACTATGACTTCATTGTATATAATATTGAAAATGCTTCTGTTCTTGTGGGCAAGGTTGTGGCTAAGGCTAGAGCTAGTGACTTTTGAGATGAGCAAGCAGGTTCGAGCCTCACGTCGGCTCAACGTCCTGTGATTTAAAATATGAATATGTCCTTGTATAATGTAACTGGTGCTCATGTTTGCTCCAAGTTTGGCTATATAAAACAGAAAAATGAGTCCCTTTGAAGTTACATCAAAAGCAGTGACGGGTGGTACTATTGCAGAGTTACGTTCCCCCCACACCCTACCCTGAAGGTAAAATTGGAGAGCCCGGTAGGGACCCGTCTCGGCACCTGCTTTTAAGAACTGCCGGTGCTCAGCACCCGGCCCACTTAAAGCCCTACTTGTATTGATCACAGAACACGACCACCCTTCTAACCAATTCGTTTTTGAGCATTTCCCGCATCTGGCACTAAGGCCTTTCTTTAAAGGGTTGAGTAGTTTGCGCTTAAACTTTCATAACTTTTCTCTCTCAAGTTATTCAAGCCAAATTTGCGTCCTTTTTTCCCCAACATCATAGAGTTTCTAAAGATACCCATTTTCTATAGATTCCTTTGGAGGTATTTAATTAAGGTTATCACAAAGGAGAACAGAAGTGTGAGAAGTTGGCCTGGTATATGCTGTCCACTAATTAAAGTGGGCACCTTGCACCAGTCCAAACAACCCCTATGGTGATTTATGAGGTCAAAGATAACCCTAGAAAGCTATCCAAGATGTAGCTGTGGAGAGCAGCCTTCAGGCTTAGTCTTGAAGGCATGTTAAGCAGCTTGTTTTACCAGAATGCAATCTTATTGTATTGGTTAAATGAAAAGAGAACCACACAGTAGTTATAAGAATATATATTTATTATTATAACACACCTTAAATACCTCACAGTATCTGCTACATGCAGATAAACACAAAGCACACAATACTGTAGCACAGAACAATCGTAAGTAGCACTAATACACAGTGGGCTCCAGGGGGAGACCAAACCATATACTAAAATAGTGGTATAAGAACCTCGAGTCGAGACAGTGTCTAGAGAATGTAGAATCGCTGGGACCCCAAGGAACCACCCAAGGTGAGTAAGTAGGGACCCCACGGAGGACGAGTGCAGTGTGAGAACACAACCGCGCGCTACGTGCAATTCAATGGGAGAGTCGCGGTTGCAGATTTAAAGTTTAAGGACCCTTCCCAGTGGATTACGAGGAAATCCTTTGAAACATAGAAGGTTGGAGAGCCACCCCACCCGTGGATACTGAAGTACCAGAGTTACCTATCCCAGGGAAGCCGGGTGCATAGGGCTGAAGTGGCGTCGGAAACCGCTGTCGTTCTCAATGGGAGTCTTCAAAGAAATGCCACTGCTGGAAAGAAGAAAAGTGTCCGGAAGAACCCACAGGTGGATTCTTGAAGGAAGGAACCTGAAAGCAGAGGGGACAGAGTCTGGGTCACTCAGGAGTGACCAGGGGCTCGGTAGATGAATGCCCACCGATGTCGGGTGCTTCAGGTGTGAAGATGGAGACCTTGACTCTACAGCTGCAGGGACCAGGAGACGTCGAGGATGACCAGAAGCTGGATACGAGCTGTCCCACAAAGGATGTCGAGTGCTGAGGGGTCGGTGTCCGGCGGGAGCACCAACAAGTCTTGGCAGCGGCAACCCACGAGGAAGGTCGAGGAAGGTCACGGTCTGGCCCAGCAAGGACCAGGAGACTCACCACAGCAAGGGGAGTCAGGGCAGGCCTGGAGCAACCAGGGGAGCCCAAGAAAATCAGTGTTGTCCCTCAAATGTACCCACAGCCCGAAGGCACAGGAGTCGCAAGGGGACCTCTAGCAGTTTCACAAAACAACAGCTTGCAGGGCACAGAGTGCGAGGAGGCCAAAGTCCTTTGTACGAAATGTGCGCGGAGGTTGGGGCTATCGATAGCCCAATGCACTTGGGTGGGGAACGCCAACAAGCATATGCACTTGCAAAAATATGCGGTGCACAGGGGTTCAGGTTATGCGGTCCCCACAACGGATACTGACCTCAAACTGGATGAGAGGGCAGCTCGACCTCATGGAACCTAGGATCCCACCTCATGTGTTGCTGGAGCCTTCGGAGTCCGCAGGAGCTCAGGATCAGCAGACCGGTCAGTTGCATTACGGTGCCTGGGAATGCTGGGGAGTGACTCCTTTACCCCAAGGGAGTTACTTCAGTTGTCCTTGATGCTCCTCAGGTCCTGCACGGAGCCTGTATGGTGCGCAGGCACAGACGATGCTTTGGACGGAGAGGGAGACGAAGTCGGGCCCAGTCGAAGTCCAGCGAAGTCCAGAGTGTCCAGACGGTCAAAGGTCAGTGGTTTCTTGATCACAATCTTGTCCACGTCGAATCTAGGGTCCTACAGCCAGGTAAGCCCTTTTGTACCCACAGGAGAGGGTTGGACAGATTCAGGGGACCCTCCCAGGGGAGGGTCAGGACAGTGGGGAGGTTACTCCCATGTCCTTTGTCCAGTTTCGCGCCAGAGCAGGAGCCAACGGCTCCCAGGACTGGGTTGAACTGGACTATGCACAGGGACACCAAATGTGTCCCTCGTGCAGACTTTCAGGCACTTTGGAAGTGCACCCACCCAGCTCCAATACACTAAATCCTGTCTGGGAGGTGGTCACACCTCCCTGTGACAGGATGCCTATTGTGCTGCCTTCCTCTGCTCGAGTATGGCTCAGCAGCAGGAGGGCAGAAATGTGTCTCTGGTCGGCAGCAACCATTTTGTGCTGTCCGGGTCGAGAAGGTTGGTACCGGGAAGATCAGGGACCCCACAAAGCTTGCTTCTGAAGGGTGGAATCATACCTCCCACACCGGTTACCGGTACACCGGTTACCGGTGTGGAGGTATGATTCCAAGGTGTTTGATACCAAACACGGCATGGTTTGTTGCAGCCGTGTTCGAGATAGCATTTTACGTGAGCATATAATGCACCTCTACCTATATGTCTGGCTGCTTCACCGACAACCCGGGAGAATGGTCTCCGAAGGATGCAGGGGTGCTCTGCTCATGCAGGGGCACCCTCTAACGTAAAACCCAGCACCCTGCCTTCAGGATTGTCAAGGCCTGCTATAGGGGTGACATTTAGGTTTTAAGTGTAGTGACCTATAGATATAGTAAACCTATATCTAAAGTAAGTGGTGCATGCACCATCTTACACAGGCTGCAATGGCAGGCCTGTAGTTCCATTTTGCATGGCCTCTCATGGGTGGCATAATACATGCTTCAGCCCATGGGAGGCCTCTGGGGTACCTATGCCCTGGGTACATGTGTACCATATACTAGGGACTGACAAGGTGTAATCACTCAGTGGTTTAAGAAAGGGATACGCACACAAATAGAAGGAATTCTGTCGTACTAGTAGGCCTTATTTATTGGTATGCTTCACCCAAACAGTAAAAAAACAAACAAAAGTAAACTGAGGTGCTATAGGACAGTCCACAGACAAGGGAAGTAGTCTTCCTCTGTATGCTTCTTTTTCCCTCAGGACACAGCGGGGCTTGCTTTTCTTCTGTTTCACCCAATGAACAGCTGCAGGGGGTGGAGGTACGTTTTGCCCTCAAAAACAAAAGAAAACAATATAACATCAGAAGAAGGGCCTAGGGATTCCTGTGTAGACCTCCACCGAAACACCCTGGTGGCTGTGTTGTTTGATTCAATACATGCTTCAATACATGCAGTACTCTGGTGGAGGTTTACAGCCCCCACCACCTCACTACGGCGAAATAACGGAGGAGTGGTACTTGCCTATAGCCACAGCCCTCCTGGGTCGTGGCAAAAGGAGTCCAGACGTCCTCTTCCTTCTCAGGACGGTTGGACTGGCAGGTGTTGCCTCTGGGCTGTTCCCCGTAGTCTGCTCCTGCCTTCCTCTCCTGGTTCCTCACTTTCAGCCTCCTCGCTCTCGCGCTCCTCGCTTTCAGCCTCCTCACCCTCGGTGTTCTTTTCCGGCGTCTCTGTCTCTCCTGGCGTTGAGTCTCTCTCTGGGCGTTCTGCGCCCGCGGCGTTTCTGGCGAAGCAGCGGTCACGTGATCGACGTCCCGCTCCGCTGGAAAGACAACCGACTTGCCTCCCAGGTGCGCCACCGTGGCCATCTTGGGTGTCCCGGTCGCGGGATTACACAAGGGTACCCCAGTATCCAATCTGGAGTGTACCTAAGTACATGACATAACATTTTAGGGCGAAAGCAGATAGACTGGGGTCCTGATTAGCAGGATCCTAGTCAGACTAGTCAAAAACAGTGTAAAATCAAGCAAAAAGTGGGGGTAACCATAAGAAGGAGATCCTACTTTCCTAAAAGAGGGAACCTCAAAAATTGCTCAAATATAGCTACATTTAGGTGTCTTTGTGAAAAATTGGAAAACAAATGCTTTACGAGAGAGCATTTAAAAAAAAATGGATTCAACAAAAGGTTTGCTTTGCTAGCATCACCATATTCTTAACCTTCAGGAACAAGCAGTGTTGTGTGGACGTGTTTTCCCTTTTCATAATAAACGCACCAAGAATTGAGACTATGCTAGCTCAAGCTGTGTTTATACACTGCACCATTGTCACCAAATATCACATGAGGACTATTGCTGTCTTTTGGTTCTAAATAAAGAACTGTGCGAGTCCCACGAGTAACTAAGAAATTATCCCCAGAGACAATTTCTCACTATACCAGACCAAGGCTGCTTTAGTTGTCTCAGGCTACTGATGTACAATTTATCAATTAGACTGCTTGACTAAACTGTGAGAACAAATGAAAATTCAAGGTATTACTATTGTGAGAGAAACCTCAAATGTATTCTGTAGTAAAATGTTTCTTCTTGCTCGTCTCCTGTTGTTGCACATCCTGAGAACCATGCACTTATGTAGACTGTATGAACATCTTTATTAAAAGTTCTATAAAAGAGTGCATGGATTTCAATGTACAGGAGACCCCTTTCCCCATCTTTGGAAGGCAAGTCTATGCTGGATTTTGCTTAGAATTGTACTTAACTGTATGTATTTCGAATCTCTCTGCCTTGCTACTAAAACTTACCTATGATATGTCCTACATACTTTGCCTTTAATTATTTATATACAGCATTGAAATGTTCATCTTTGTCTGTTATTCTTTCAAGAATGTTGGTTACCTACTACTGAGCTTAAACTTAAAGTGACTGCTCCAGTCGGGGGGGGGGGGCACCAAAGTCCTTATCGGAACTACACTGCTCCTGGTCCTAGATAGTGGCGCGCCCCCTGAATCGTAGGTTATGAATGCACACTGACAGATCTGGTAGCAAAGGTGATCATTCTGGTTGAAGCTGACCCAAATTGGTAAACTAAATAGCTGTAGAACAGAGTACTGCACCTTTATGGTACAGTTGGTTTTTCTCCGATAAATTAATTTGACCCAGTCCCAACCTGATCCTGGTTCCGGAGAGATGAGGTGGCTAAAGAAGAATAGTGACGTGAGTATTAATAGGGATTGCGCGTGAAATGAGAAAACAAAGCAGCTGAAGAACAGTACATGTTGGGAGATGTAATAGGTGGCAGCACACTGGTACTTATAACCCAGTCTTTTAGTGAAGTTGTTGAAGATTTTTCCCCATTGGTCATATGGACTAAGCCTGGGCGTAGTTTGCAGAGTTTCACCCCGCGGAATTCCGCGGAGTTGCTGGGGCACCCCGCCAAATTCCGCGGAGTTCCGTGGGCGGGCGGAGTCACGTTTTGAAACCCATTCATCACCGTTGCTGCTTAGGGCTTTCTAGTAAAATCAAATGTTGTGAAGTAGTGCCATTAGTCCACAAGATGGCAGCAACACCTCAAGTTTGCTGTGACACTAGGATTCTACAGAGTCTGCGCCTGCAGTGCACTGTCTATGATAATATTTTAGAGGAGTATACTGATTCACTTACACACTAACAGTGTAAAACATGTAGAAAAAATTAAAATTAGCAGTGCTGTGTTGACTAGGATGCAATAATCATGCTGTAAAGACTCTTAGCATTGTTGCGGGCGATACAGAAAGCAGCTTATGAGGCTGAATAGATCTCACCAGGCAGGCTCATTACTCTTTGCATTGGCTTACTTGCCTATTGTAGACGAAGTTTACCACCATCTGCTTTAGAAGAGTATGTGTTTCCCTGTGCTGACCCTTACTTTCGTAGATATTTACCCAATAATTCACCAAATGTCAAACAGGTTGTGTTTTTGCTCCAAATAACTTTACAGTGCCTCAGTTCTGTCAACAGCAGGCCTCGCTCGCGGGCCCAAACGGACAACAAAAAAACGAGCGATGCGCCAGACACGGGCCGCCGGGCGCCTCTGCCAAGTCACTCTTTGCTCCCAATGTTTACTTTCTAGTGAGAAAACATCACCCCAAACAACAGCATTGACGATGTGGTGCGAGAGGAAAGAGGATGATTTGTGAGGGGTGGCGAGGAGGGAGGAAAGAGGAAGAGAACAGTAAGGGTGGAGGGAAGAGGATGAAGTATGAAGGTTGAAGGTTGAAGGTTGATGATGAGGAGGGAGGGAAGAGTAAGAAGAATGAATGACCCCGGAACAAAGGAAGAGGGCAGGGTGTTCCTCACAGCTCACTCACCTTCTCTTCCAGTGCTCGGTTCGGCAATGTCATCTGGTAAATGATGTCTGCAGAGGACAAGCCTTCAGAAGCAGAGTATCCCTCGCAGCTCACTCGCCTTCTTTTCCGGTTCTCGGCTCAGTAGCTGATGAGGACTGCACAGAGCCCCAGGGGTGTGATAGTCCACTCCGGTGAGTGCAGCTCACAGGGCACACCCCTCCTTAGAACAGTCCGTGTGGCACGGGGGTCTCAGCTATCCCTAGCCCACCTCACCCCACTTGAAATCGGCAGTGCTCTCTCGTGCATCAATCCCAGCTCCTCCTTTAGAGCACAACCTGTCTCTGGCTCCTGCCAGATGTGTCCACACTGCAGGGGGCAGCCCTCAGCGTGATGGCTCAGTAATGCCTGCAAGGGCTCGTGGTGCTCCCTACACAATGCGCCCAGACCCTCACTGCATCAGCCCCTCAAGTCAGCACAATGAATGGACTCACGCATCTGAGCCGAGCTCTAGTATGCACTAGGCACACATCACCTGACCACACAAGCACCACCACTCACTCCACCGGTGGCCAAGGACTCCGACTGACTCACGCGGCATGAGAGAGAGGAGGGCTCAGTAAGGAGGCTTACTGGCGCCCTGGTGCCACTGCAGTGCAAACAACAGTAGCAGTGCGAGGGAACTTGTGGCTCCAGTACCAAATAAAAAAAAAATACTTGCCGCCTGTAAAAAAATGGCCTAAATGTTCCCCCTCTGCATACAATGACATGGATGGGCGTTTCGCCCTTTTGTTTTTAGTAAACCAAATGAGCGCGGCTGGTGGTGGTAAAAATTTCTGTAAGCCCTTACTAAACTCCGCTCCGCCGGTGTGTGGCGGAGCTTTGCCATACTCCGCACTGGGAGCGGAGTGCGGAATTGTAAAAACTCTGCACACTCCGCCGGCAGAGCGGAGTTTGCCGCCCACACTTAATATGGACCTTTGTTAGTTGACTTTAAGCGATCTTAGGGAGAAGACATAAATGATACATTTCTAGCTTGTGGAGCCAATTGGATTCCAAAATAAGGACCAGAAATCACCAACTATAGTTAAATGGGTTTTATTTTAAGTTATTAATCAATCCAGTATATAAGCATACCTGAGAATAAGTTCAGAAGATACAACAATTGTCAGGGGACACGGCAGCCTCGTTCGCACAAGCAAGCGCTGAGGCTAGGGAATGACTACAATTCCCAGCGGCCTTAGCGTGACGTCTGGCGTCGGACGCCACGCGTCACGTGAGGCGGAAGCGAGTGAAGTAGCGAGGATGCGGGGCAAGACGCTGCCGATTATTCGCTGGTCCCTGGATCCTTGTTGGCCGTTCCAAGTTGCTCTGGGTCGGGTAAGGGTGCCGCTGGCACCGCTTGTTCCATTCTACCCTTGTGGTAATCCTGGTTATACTCTTGATGCCTATCTCTGCCGTTTAGGATTTCCGGCATAGGAGTGTGCTGAAGCTTACTTTTCCCTGCGTTGGTGAACTCGTCCCTGATTCTCTTACGAGGAGTTCATGCGAGGAAAAGCGATTTGCTCACTTTTGGTGCTTAATTACTTTGGAGGTTTATTTTGGGTGTACAGTTCTTCATTTCCCTGCGTTGGCGAACTCTTCTCTGAATCTTACGAAGAGTTCATGCGAGGGAAAAGCGCTTTGCTCACTTTTGGTGCCTAATTACATTGGAGGTTTATTTTGGTGCACAGTTCTATATTTCCCTGCGTTGGCGAACTCTTCTCTGAATCTTAAGAAGAGTTCATGCGAGGGAATACTTTCATATGCTTTTCGAGTTTGGGGGTTGCCCTACCACTAATTATCTAAGTGAGGTACTTCCTCTCGTGAGAGTGACGTAACTCTTCACCTTCTGAGGGGTACCTGCATCTATAGGAAATCCTGGAGTAGTGGTCTTGAATGCAACTTAGTGTTCCATAAACTGTATTATTCGTTCTAACCTTATGTGACAATTACAGCTACTCTTATATTTTGGCTTTCGCTGTTTTCTTTTTGCACAGGGGTGTCCTGGACAAAGGGGCATCTTGAGCGTCAATGTGTACCTCGCAATCGCAGGTATAAGCCTTTTGCATGAGATATTTATATATGTATCTATCATCGGAAAGAATAGGGTTTTGCTCATACGGTCCTATGTGTCTTCCAGCATACTGTATGAATTGGAGGTTACAAGCTCAACACCCCTGTTGGTCGGCACTCTTTAATTTTCTTTACAGGTTAGTGGAAGTATGGGTAACAAGGGAGGTGTAGAAAGAGAGAACGGTGAAAGGTTCCCATAGTAATGATATTTCTTCTTTGTGTTTTACTACAGGTCTCCCTCCCTGCTGTTCCCATCCTTCCCTTCCCCCGCTTAACCACTCTTTAGTCTGTGTATTATTATTATCCAGACTTGGGGCTGTTGAGAGGTGGACCCCTAAGAGCATCGGTTCGATCCTGAGGATACGTTCAGGCCTGGGACAGAATAATCGGCCCACGAATAGCTTTATCCTCCAGGCCAAGCCGATACTGGTATGGCCACGTTAGATGACGTCATGGCAGCCCTTGCCTTAGTGCAGGTAGAGCTGGCGGCTTCACGTAATGAAACCGCTGCGTTACAAGCAAGAGTAGACAGACTACAGCGGAATCCGTTTGACTTCGGCAATCCTGCACAACCCACAACTAGCTCCATGGTAGTAGAAATCCCAACACCTATACCTCTTGCCCCACCAGAAAAATTTACAGGAGACATACATAAGGTCCAGGTGTTTCTAACTCAGATTTTACTGCACTTCAATTGCAAGCCTAAGTTATTTTCAACTAATCAGGCAAGAGTGTCTTTTCTCATTTCCTATTTAGCTGGAGATGCAGCTCAATGGGCAGTCCCTTTTGTCAGAAGAGATGATCCGATGCTACACGATTGGATCGCTTTTAGGGAGGAGTTTGAGAAAACTTTTGACCGCAGGGCAGACACCTTTTCAGCGGATAGAGAATTACTGGAACTGAGGCAAGGGAACAAAGACCTATTGGGATACTTGAACACTTTCCGACGGTTGGTAGCAGAAACTCAATGGCCTGAAAGCAAACAGTCCGCTATTTTCTATCAGGGCCTAAGAGAAGAATTAAAGGATGTGATTGCACAAGTGGATCCCCAACCTCAGACGTGTTCTGCGTTAATCGAATTGACCATGCGATTGGATCATAGATTGAGGGAACGTAGAGGGGAAGGCAAGAAAAAGAGAGATACCCCCTCGTTTTGAAAGAACAAGGTCCTCGGAACTTGGAGTCTCCACCCCGGAACCCATGGAAATCGGAACGGTGAGAGCCTCATTGACCGTGGACGAAAGAGATCACAGGAGAAGAAACGGATTGTGTTTATATTGTGGGAAGAAGGGCCATTATCTGAGAGAGTGCCCAATAAAACCCAAGTTCAGTCGTACACGCCTGGGAACATCTATGGTGAATGATCTGAAGCCTTTAAAGGAAAACTGAAGAGCTCGAGACGTATAGAAGGGAGTCTTCGAGTGTAATGTGCATCCCTTCACTTAAAAAAGAACCTGTTGTCAGCAAGGAACATTTCTTCATACCCATAATTGTGTATATCAACCAAGAACCCTGTACCACACAAGCCATGGTGGATTCTGGAGCTACAGGTTGTTTCATGGATACTACAGAAGCCCACAGATTAGGGGTCCATCTTGTCTCCAAAACTATACCGGAGGCGGTATTTGCAGTGGATGGTAAACAACTGGAATCTGGTCCCATATGCCAAGCCACCGAACCGTGTATTGTGGAATGCATAAAAGGACATCAAGAACTCATAGCTTTTAACATCATCCAAGCCCCATTCTATGGTGTGATATTGGGGTTGCCTTGGCTCTCCACTCACAACCCCGATATTGACTGGAATCAGAGAACTTTGAGCATGACTTCTGAATATTGTAAGGAACATTGTTGGAAACTCTCTGAATCGCTTACTCCCCTCGAAGAAAAACATCTGCACATTGCCACTGCTGCTGAGAAGGAGATTGAACTGCCTTCATGCTATCAACAGTTTGAAGATGTCTTCAATGACCAGAAGGCGGAGGTACTGCCTCCCCACAGGCCCTACGATTGCAGGATCGATTTGAAGCCAGGTTCAGTGGTACCTTGTGGCAGGGTTTATGCCTTAACCGAGCCCGAAAACAAACATCTACGCCAGTATTTGGATAAGTACTTGGCTTTGGGGTTTATCCGTCCATCCAGTTCTCCAGCGGCTTCCCCTCTCTTTTTTATACCCAAAGCGAACGGAGAGTTAAGGACATGCATTGACTTTCGTGCCTTAAATACCATTACCATACGGAATCAGTATCCACTCCCGCTGATTTCTGTATTATTGGAGCAGGTGAAGGGAGCCGTGATATTCACTAAATTGGATCTTCGCGGAGCATACCATCTGGTACGGATGCGTCAGGGAGACGAATGGAAGACTGCATTTAAGACTAGGTATGGGCTATACGAGTACCTAGTCATGCCTTTCGGCTTATGCAATGCGCCTGCGGCGTTCCAATTCTTCTTAAATGATGTCTTACGGGAATACCTAGACCGGATAGTCGTAGTATATATTGACGGCATCTTGATTTACTCTACACAAGAAGAAGATCACGTGAGACATGTGAGTTTGATATTACAGGCTTTGAGGGAACACCATCTTTTTTGCAAAATCAGCAAATGTGAGTTCCATGTCTACACAGTAGAATTTTTGGGTGTAATGCTCACGCCATCAGGTCAGGAAATGGCGGAGCGCAAGGTGAGAGCTATTACTGAATGGCCTTGTCCAAAGAATGTCAAAGACATACAGTGTTTTATGGGATTCGCGAATTTTTATAGGCGTTTTATATCCCAATTTTCCAACAAAGCAGCACCACTTACTCGCCTAACTAAGAAGAATGTATCGTTTCAGTGGACACAGGAAGTCCAGAAAGCATTCGATGTACTGAAAGAAGCATTCGTTACCGCTCCCATTTTAACGCATGCCAATCCCAACTTGCCATTTATACTGGAAGCGGATGCCTCCGATGTTGCAATTGGAGCCGTACTTTCCCAGAGAGACACCACCACAGGACAAATGCATCCGGTTGCTTTTATGTCAAAGAAACTAAACAGAGCAGAACAAAACTACACCATAACAGAAAAAGAATTACTTGCCATCAAAGAAGCATTTGGGGAATGGAGGCATTGGCTGTTAGGAGCACAACATACTGTTACAGTATATACGGATCACCGTAATCTCCAATTTCTAAAGACCGCTCGCCAACTTACTCCTCGCTTACTAAGATGGATGACGTTTTTGAAGAATATGACTTCATAGTAACATTCCGTCCTGGAAGCCTGAACAAAAAAGCTGATGCCTTGTCCAGACAAGAGTCCACAATAATACCCTGGACCTGCCCAGAAAGAACTATCCTTGATCCTCAAAAGGTTATCGGAGTAGTGCATATTGACCCGTTCATACGAGATGTTAAGAAAGGACTCCAGACCTTTCAATGGAAGGATTGGTTGAAACACCATCCAGAATGGACAAAGAAACAAGGTGTGGTCATGAAAGGGACTCAGGTTCTTGTTCCCACTTTGAAATTGAGACAAACGGTCTTTCAGTGGTGCCACACAGATCCCAGTGCTGGTCATCATGGCAAGGATAAAACTTGTGAAAAAATCTTGCGCCAGTTCTGGTGGCCTTCTCTCAAAAAAGATATACCTGAATGGATAAAAGCTTGCATTGTGTGCGCTCAAACCAAGACCATACCAGGAAAACCACAAGGGCTATTGCAACCCCTACCCACTCCGGATGTTCCCTGGGAATGGTTTTCGTTGGATTTCATAGTCGGGCTTCCATCAGATAAAGGACATACTGTGATTCTGGTCGTTATTGACTTTTTAACAAAGATGGGGCATTTCGTGGCCTGCAAATCAATTCCTACAGCAGGACATCTGGCCAAACTTTTGATGGAACATGTAGTGAGATTGCATGGCTTACCTAAGGTTATTGTGTCAGACCGTGGAACCCAGTTTACAGCCAAATTCTGGAAAGTATGGTGTTCAGCGTTACGTATCTCGTCAGCCTTGTCAACCAGCTTTCATCCCCAAACTGACGGACAGACAGAAAGACTGAATAGAACATTGAAACAATACTTGCGTAGTTATGTTGACCATAATACGGACACCTGGGTGGAGTGGTTATGGTTAGCTGAAATCGCATATAACAACGCCCAACACAGTTCTACCAAACACTCTCCTTTCTATAGCACCTACGGTTATCACCCTCGTTTTATACCATTCAGTACGCCAGGCAGGTGTGAACGTATTCCAGAAGTACAGGAAAGAATAGTGCAGATACAAAATGTCCTACATCACACAAAGAAACATTTGATTCATGCTAAGGTGTTGTATAAAAGACAGGCTGATAAACATCGCAGACCAGGGCCCACTTACAGGAAAGGGGACTTAGTGTGGCTATCAACCCGTAATATCCGATTCAAGAGATATAGCGTGTTCAATCCCCGGTATATAGGCCCCTACAGAGTAGTGAGACTTATTAACCCGGTGGCAGTGAAGATAGCTCTACCCTCTCATATGAGAGTTCACCCTGTGTTCCACGTCTCCTTGTTGAAGCCTGCTTACGGCCCTGCGCAGGCTAGACCGGCGCCAGTATGGATAGAGAAGGAGGAGGAGTATGAGGTCGCTAGAATCCTTGATTCCAAGATCTATCGTAACAAACTCTGGTTTTTGATTGCATGGATGGGGTATGGTGCTGATGAGAACTCTTGGGAGCCTGAATCATCGGTGCATGCCCCTAGATTGGTTGCTGCTTTTTACAGACGGCATCCCAACAAGCCTTGCGCCTGCCTGTGCTCTCCGGGAGGGGGATGTACTGTCAGGGGACACGGCAGCCTCGTTCGCACAAGCAAGCGCTGAGGCTAGGGAATGACTACAATTCCCAGCGGCCTTAGCGTGACGTCTGGCGTCGGACGCCACGCGTCACGTGAGGCGGAAGCGAGTGAAGTAGCGAGGATGCGGGGCAAGACGCTGCCGATTATTCGCTGGTCCCTGGATCCTTGTTGGCCGTTCCAAGTTGCTCTGGGTCGGGTAAGGGTGCCGCTGGCACCGCTTGTTCCATTCTACCCTTGTGGTAATCCTGGTTATACTCTTGATGCCTATCTCTGCCGTTTAGGATTTCCGGCATAGGAGTGTGCTGAAGCTTACTTTTCCCTGCGTTGGTGAACTCGTCCCTGATTCTCTTACGAGGAGTTCATGCGAGGAAAAGCGATTTGCTCACTTTTGGTGCTTAATTACTTTGGAGGTTTATTTTGGGTGTACAGTTCTTCATTTCCCTGCGTTGGCGAACTCTTCTCTGAATCTTACGAAGAGTTCATGCGAGGGAAAAGCGCTTTGCTCACTTTTGGTGCCTAATTACATTGGAGGTTTATTTTGGTGCACAGTTCTATATTTCCCTGCGTTGGCGAACTCTTCTCTGAATCTTAAGAAGAGTTCATGCGAGGGAATACTTTCATATGCTTTTCGAGTTTGGGGGTTGCCCTACCACTAATTATCTAAGTGAGGTACTTCCTCTCGTGAGAGTGACGTAACTCTTCACCTTCTGAGGGGTACCTGCATCTATAGGAAATCCTGGAGTAGTGGTCTTGAATGCAACTTAGTGTTCCATAAACTGTATTATTCGTTCTAACCTTATGTGACAATTACAGCTACTCTTATATTTTGGCTTTCGCTGTTTTCTTTTTGCACAGGGGTGTCCTGGACAAAGGGGCATCTTGAGCGTCAATGTGTACCTCGCAATCGCAGGTATAAGCCTTTTGCATGAGATATTTATATATGTATCTATCATCGGAAAGAATAGGGTTTTGCTCATACGGTCCTATGTGTCTTCCAGCATACTGTATGAATTGGAGGTTACAAGCTCAACACCCCTGTTGGTCGGCACTCTTTAATTTTCTTTACAGGTTAGTGGAAGTATGGGTAACAAGGGAGGTGTAGAAAGAGAGAACGGTGAAAGGTTCCCATAGTAATGATATTTCTTCTTTGTGTTTTACTACAGGTCTCCCTCCCTGCTGTTCCCATCCTTCCCTTCCCCCGCTTAACCACTCTTTAGTCTCTGTATTATTATTATCCAGACTTGGGGCTGTTGAGAGGTGGACCCCTAAGAGCATCGGTTCGATCCTGAGGATACGTTCAGGCCTGGGACAACAATACAGCTGGTAAGCTGAAATTTCTTAGTAGGTTGAGTCGTAATAAAATGAGATACTGCATAGTAACAGCCACAACAATAAGGAAACAAATCAAAATAAAAAGTGTCCCATAAAGGAACTTCCCTTCTCTCTTCCAAACATAATCAACTACAGGATCATCTACTCAGTAATTCTATTTAAGGAGTATAGAAGGTGTGAGAGGCTGGCTCAGTATATGATGTACACTTATGTAAGTGGACACCTTGCACTGATCCAGGCAACCCTTATGGTGATTTTAGTGGTCTTAGACAACCTTAGAAAGCACTCTAAGTGGTAGCTGTGGAGAGCAGCCTTCAGGCTTAGTCCAGAAGGAGTGTAAAGCATCTTGTTTTACCAGAACACAATCATATAGGTATATATTAAGTGAAAAAGAACCACACAGTGTATTTATAAAAATATGTATTTATTATAAGACACTCACTAACATACAGATATCTCCTAGCCGGAGATATACACAAAGCACACAATACTTTGCAATAGAAACAGGTAAGTAGCACAAAATACACAGTGGTCACGGGGGGGGGAGACCAAACCATATACTAAAATTGTGGTATGCGAACCAAGACTCAAGTCAAGACAATAGTCAGAGGACGTAGAAGTGCTGGGGACCCAAGGAACCACCCAAGGTGATTATCTAGGAGCCCCACGGAGGTCGTGTGCAGTGTGGGAATACAACCGCGTTCTCCGTACAAATCAACATGTAATTCGCGGTTGCAATTTTAAAGAAGAAGGACCCTTGCCAGTGGACCCTGAAGAAACCCTGTGGAAGACAGAAGGTTGGAGAGCCACCCCACCCGTGGATACCCTAGGAACCAGGATACCTGCCCCAGGGAATCCGGGTGCATAGGTTTGAAGTGGCGTCGGAAACCACCATCGAACCCAATGGAGGACTTCAGGAAGATGCCGCTGCTGGAGAAGGTGAAAGTGTCCGGTGGAACCCAAGGGTGGATTCATATCGAGAAGTACCTGAAAGCAGAGGGCACAGAGTCTATGCCACTTTGAAGTGACCAGGAGACATGGAAGACTAATGCCCGCCAATGTTGGGTGTTGTAAGGGAGTTGACGGTGCCCTTGAGACTGCAGCTCTGAGGACCAGGCAACACTGTGGAAGACCAAGAGCCATTCACAAGCTGTCCCACGTCGGATGTCGAGAGTTGAGGGGTTGGTGTCCGGCGGGAGTACCAACAAGCCCTGGCAACTACAAACAATGTGGAAGTAGAAGAAGGTGCAATGTCAGAACCAGCAAGGTCCAGGAGACTCACCACAAGCAGGGGAGTCATGGCAAGCCCCGAGCAATCAGGGGAGCCCAAAAGAATTCAAAAGTGACCCTCAAGAGGTCCCAAAGGCCGAAGGCACTGGAGTCGCAGAGGACCTCGAGCAGCTCACCAAAGATACAGGCCCACGGTGCGAGTGATGCAGTGAGGATGAAGATCTTGGTCACTGGAGATGCTTGAGGTTGGGGCTACTTGGAACCCAAAGAGCTTGGTGGAAGGAAGCCAACAAGCCTTTGCAACTGCAAGTCGACGCGGTGCACAGGGGTTCGGTTCCTGCGGCTCAGACGAGGGATACTGGCCTCAAACTTGGTGAGAGGACAGGGCGGGCCTTGAGGAATGTGGAGAACCACAACCTGTGTTGCTGAGCCTTTCGGAGTCCGTAGGAGCCCAGGATCAGCAGACCAGTCAGCTTGGTTGTGGTGCCTGCAAATGCAGGGAAGTGACTCCTTCACTTCAAGGGAGATTCCTTCAGGTGTCTTGGATGTCAACAGGCCCTGGACGGGTTCCTGTATGGAGCACAGGCATGGATGTTGCAGCAGACGAGCAGGGCGAAGAGATCAGGAGCAGCAGGAGTCTTCCCGGTTGCAGCCTTGATGCCCAGAGCGAAGTCCAGAGTGCCCAGACGGGCGAAGTTGAAGTGGTGTCTGAATTGTATCATGTCCCATGACGAATCTAGGGACCTACCCACTGGTAATCCCTTAAATACCCTAAGTAAAGGGTTGGGACGATACAGGGTTCCTCCCTAAGGAGGGGCTGGACAAGGGGGAGGATATTCCCCTGTCCTTTGTCCAGTTTTGCGCCAGAGCGGGAGCCAATGGCTCCCTGAACTGGTTTGAGCTGGACTATGCATGGAGGGCACCAAATGTGCCCTGCACGCAGACTATGTGGCGCTGGCAAGCGCTCCCACCCTGCCCCAATACACTAAATCCTGTCTGGGAGGTGGTCACACCTCCCTGTGACAGGATGCCTATTGTTCTGCCTTCTCCTGCTCAGGCTTGGCTCAGCAGCAGGAGGGCAGAATCGTGTCTCTGGTCGGCAGCAGCCAAGTTGTGCTGTCTGTGTCTAGAAGACTGGTACCGGGAGCACTGAGGGCCTATCGGAGGGCCTTTACAGTGCTTGGAATCATACCTCCCACACCGTTTATAGTGTGGGGGTATGATTCCAACATGTTTGATACCAAACACTACAGGGTTCGTTACAGCCAGTTTTGAGATGGTCATCACGTAATGACGCAGTGCCCCTCTATATGTTATATGGCTGTCTCACTTACAACCCGGGAGAATGGACTCCGAAGGCTGTAGGGATGTCCTTGTCATTCAGGGGACCCTCACACTTAGAACCAAGCACCCTGCCTTCAGGATTGAAAAGGCCTGCTATAGGGGTGACTTATAGGTTTTAAGTGCAGTGACCTTAGATATAGGGAAACCTATATCTTTCGTAGTGGTGCCAGCACCAGCTTACACAGGCTGCAATGGCAGGCCTGTAAAGATAGTTTGAATGGTCTCCCATAGGTGGCATAATACATGCTTCAGCCTATGGGGGACCTCTGGGGTACCTATGCCCTGGGTACCTTAGTACCATATACAAGGGACTGACTAGGGTACCCCAGTATCCAATCTGGGATGTACCTAGGTACTTACCATAACAATTTAGGGGAGAAAGCAGAGAGACTGGGGTCCTGATTAGCAGGATCCCAGTCAGACTAGTCATAAACAGTATTACATCAAGCAAAAAGTGGGGGTAACCATAGAAGCAGATCCTACTTTCCTACAGAAGATGTCGGCAGGATATAGACCTCTGTAGAAGTCTTGGGAAACAGGAATAAGTGTTTAACGTAAGGCTTCACACTTGTAAGAAAAAGCAAGTAGAGAGGTCTGCACCTCTCCAAGTCTAAAAGGAATCTGGATCTGCTAACTGTGGAAACACCAATTACAACAAAAGGAGATTCAGAAACTTCCTTATTGCCTTTCACACCAACAGGACCCAGCCAAATCGTTAGTTGAGAGGAGCATTTGCAGTCTCCCATAAGTTTCCCATAGAGTCGAAACTTGGACTGTAAGCCGCAACCTTGAACATCTCGCCGTCCTGGTACATGATGAACAGAAGGGATCTTCTGACCACGTTCGCTTCCAAGTTCTTCCCTTCAGACCTCACTTTCAGCAGTCTAATACAAACAATAAACCTTTCTTTAGCTAATGAGAAACATGATAAGGCAGAAAGAAAGAATACAATAGAAAAGGAAAATGCATTTCAGTTGAGGCCTGTAGTCATGCTAAGTCGACACTGCAGTTAATATGAACTTCGAATACATTATTATGCATGTGCATGTATAGAACTAAGAATAAATGCAAAACGTGAAAAAGAGAAAAGATGATTACCTGTTTACTGAACATTAGTGCGTTCGTATATAAATCTCTAATCCCTACAATGATTACATCTCATTAATACATTTAAATGCTTCACACACATTAATGAAGTTAACACACTGTTAGAAATGATGTCTCTAGTTGGCAGAGGTTTGCCCCCTGTTCAAGTAGGGACCACCGCTCGTCAGGGTAAGCTAGATACACACTTTAAATTAACCTGTGCTCGCCCTCTGGTAGCTTGTCACAGAGCAGGCAGGCTTAAGTTAAGAGGCAATGTGTAAAGTATTAGTGCAACACACACACACTCCATTTTTATGCCTTGAAGAGGCACGCGCAGGGCCGGACTGGGAACAGCAACCAGCCCTGGCAGGTTGCTTCTCCACCGGCCCTGGGAACGGGAGGGGAGGGGGGTGTTAGCCGCTAAGCACTGCTCCCGCTTTTCTTACAGAGGGGCGATTGTGCAGCACTGCTGCAAAACCGGCACCCTGTAAGAAAAGCGGCCCCCTGTGGCCACAAAACCGGCCCCCACCACTCCGGCCCACCGGGGAAATGCCCGGTGCCCGCTACGGCCAGTCCGGCCCTGGGCACGCGTCTCCATTCACATCCGACAGCTGACTACCCGCTCACTCTGGTACACCTCGCTGCACCATGGAACAGCACTCTTGAGTTCCTGCCATGCTCGGTACCAAGCTGTAATGTTCGGGCTCGTCCCACCCTGCCGGCAACCTTAATTTCCCTGGCTGTCATTAGTTTCTGATTGGCCTCAATGGGGATGAGCCAGCAAGCCCGTGATTGAGAAGGCTGGAGTATACCATGTTGTAGCTACATGATTTGGGATATAATTTATATTTACTGATTATTATATTGCTTTGTGTATCCAGGCAAAGATTGTATTCTCCTGATGATGATCCCATATGTTTAGCGGATTGAAACATCGTCAACTGAATCACTCTGACCCGTGTGATAATGCAAAAATTGTTTCTTGGGTGCAGTAGTGTTGTCTTTGACAGAAGTGTGACTTTTGATTTTATGTAACTCTTAATGTCACTAAACATTTTTTGCCTGTGTGTTTGTGTAATACCAGTTCTGGTGCACCTCGTGGGGTACATACTCCTATAAACCAATTTTAATTTTTTGTACAAATAAGCTATTGTTTAAGTAATTGATTGAATACTTCCTGGGCATTATTATTGTGTACCCAGAGTACCACTCTCTTTTATGTATGCTTAGAGACCCTTGTTCCTTAAAGGTTTAACAACCCTAGGTTCCCAGGTATCCTTGGGTTTCGCTTGACTGGCTGAAAAAACAAACACACACACAGCAACACAATGAAAACACCATCAAAAGGCTCCACACAGGTTTAAAGAAATTGAGAATATTTATCTGAGTAAAACAAGACCAAAACAATACAAATCCAATCAGTAGAAATTGAGATATGAATTTTTACAAATTAAATGCAAAGACTGCTTACAAGTCATTAGCGGTCAAAAGGTTACGTGAGGTCGCAAGGGACCGGTGCAAATTCAAAGTTCAGGCCGACCACGATGGAGGGCATGCCTGCTACAGGACCCAGACAGGTCCCACTGAAGAAATACCTTGGATGGAGCGAGTGTCGACACCGAGAGAACACTGCTTCGTCATCGAGCAGCGCAAAGGGGGTCTGTCATCATCGAGCTGTGAAGGCTGTTGATCCGTCGTCGTCGAACAGCCTCTGTATCGGAGTCGAAAGGCGATGCGCCTGAAATTCTCACACAGTCGGGGCGATGCGTTTGATTTTGCAGGAATCAGATTCTGAGGCCAAGGAGTAGAGGAGGCACCTCAGGCAAGGGCAGGACTCACAGAAGGCAGAGTCCAGCAGCACAAGCAGGATTTGAAGAAGTCTTTTGTGTCCCTGAGACTTCAGAAAACTGGAGTCAAGTCTTTGAAGTCACTCTTGGTTCAAATGTGATGTGTCTAGTCCTTGTCCTCAGCAGGGCAGAGATCAGCAGGGCAGAGATCAGCAGGGCAGCTCAGCAAAGCAGAGAGGCAGTTCCTTAGAACAGCCAGTCAAGTGGAAATTCTTACAGCACTGCAGTCTTTCCTCCAGCAGAGTTCTTCCCAGGTCCAGTAGTGCACTGATTTGGTAGGATCAAAGTCCCAGTACTTATGCTTAAAAGTGCCTTTGATGTAGAGGGTGACTTTAATTGAGCTCCCTGAAGTACAAAAGGATCCCCTTCAACCCAGTCTTGTCTGCCAGGCTATCTGTGGGGGGGGGGGTAATCAGTCCTTTGTGTGGAGACATGGCAAAGCCTATTCATCTGTAAGTGTGAGCTCCCCTCTCCCCCTTTCCACACAGGAAGGCTATCAGAATGCAGGTGAGTCCTCTGTCACACCCAGCCCTTCTTGTGTTTGTAGCTATCTAGAGGAAATGAACCCAACCCAGACGTGTGTTGGAGACTGGCTGCAGGTACACAGGGCAAAGTTAAGAGCAGAGAAATGTCCACTTTGTAAAAAAAAGTAGCATTTCTAAAATGGTAATGTCAAATCCAACTTTAACATTAAAGAGGATTTATCGCCACCATTCCAAAGATATGAAACATGATGTAGCTGCTCCTTTCTGATCAGTAATTGCAGTTTAAAAGTGTTTTAAGGAATTCCCAATGCTAGCCTATGAGAGGAGTAGGTCTCACAGTAGTGAAAAACCAATTTAGCTCTTTGTCACTACCAGGACATGTAAAACTTAAAAGTACATGTCCTACTTTTTAGTCACACGGCACCCTGCCCATTGGGCTACTTAGGGCCTACATTTGGGATGACCTATGTGAAAAAAAGGTGGAGTTTAAGGCTTGGCAAGTGGTTTTAAATGCCAAGTCGAAGTGGCAGTGAACTGCACACACAGACCTTGAAATGGCAAACCTGAGACCGATTTGAAAGGCTACCTGTGTGGGTGGCACAATCTGTGTTGCAGGCCCACTAGTAGCATTTAGATTACACACACTGCACACGCTCTCCGTGAGGTCTCTATCTACTCACCTTGGGTGGTTCCTTGGGTCCTCGGCACTTCTACGCCCTCTCGACATTGTCTTGACCTGAGTCGTGGCTCTTATACCACTTTCTTAGTATATGGTTTGGTCCACCCCTGTGGTCCACTGTGTATTACGTGCTATTTACTGTGTTTCTTTGCTAAAGTAATGTGTGCATTGTGCATATCTCCGGGTAGGAGATATTTTTATGTGTTAGAGAGTATTATATAATAAATACATATTTTTTATAAATACATTGGGGCATATTAGCAAGACCGGCGATAATGGGCTTGATAATATGCGTTATAGAATTCCAATAGAAGCCCAGGTTAGATGTGCAGGACATCTAACCTGGGCTTCTATTGGAATTCCATAACGCATATTAGCAAGCCCCTTGCCGCTATAATTTTATCGCCGGTCTTGCTAATATGCCCCATTGTGTGGTTCTTTTCACTTAATCTATAACATAAGATTGCATTCTGGTAAAAGAAGCTGCTTTACACTCCTTCTGGACTAAGCCTGAAGGCTGCTCTCCACGGCTACCACTTATAGAGCTTCTAAGGTTGTCTAAGACCTCTTAAATCACCATAAGGGTTGTCTGGACTGGTGCAAGGTGCCCACTTACATTAGTGATACCAAAGGGGATGATGGATGGAGCGTTAGAGCAAATCAAACACTCACCCCCAGTCAACTGATCTGGGTTTAATCCATCATCATTCTTTAGCTCACTCCACCACCCCAGTTCAGACATGGCCATATGCAAATCAGTCTGACCCTGTGCCTCATGGGAACAGTCCAGCCCGAACTGCCAAGCCATGTCTTCCCTGGACCAGAAACAAGCATCCTGGGACCGGTTTCGGGTTCAAAACCCTCATCAGCCAGGCTATCTTGAATCCAGTGGCAAAGTGAGCAAGGGACCCACGTCTGGGCATACCCCGCCAACTTAGGGCGAACAAAGCAATACCAAAGGGGATGATGGACGGAGCGTTAGAGCAAATCAAACACTCACCCCCAGTCAACTGATCTGGGTTTAATCCATCATCATTCTTTAGCTCACTCCACCACCCCAGTTCAGACATGGCTGGTCCCAGGATGCTTGTTTCCGGTCCAGGGAAGACATGGCTTGGCAGTTCGGGCTGGACTGTTCCCATGAGGCACAGGGTCAGACTGATTTGCATATGGCCATGTCTGAACTGGGGTGGCGGAGTGAGCTAAAGAATGATGATGGATTAAACCCAGATCAGTTGACTGGGGGTGAGTGCTTGCAATGTTCAACACTCCGTCCATCATCCCCTTTGGTTTTGCTATGTTCGCCCTAAGTTGGCAGGGTATGCCCAGACGTGGGTCCCTTGCTCACTTTGCCACTGGATTCAAGATAGCCTGGCTGATGACGGCTGTAAGCCAGAAACCGGTCCCAGGATGCTTGTTTCCGGTCCAGGGAAGACATGGCTTGGCAGTTCGGGCTGGACTGTTCCCATGAGGCACATGGTCAGACTGATTTGCATATGGCCATGTCTGAACTGGGGTGGCGGAGTGAGCTAAAGAATGATGATGGATTAAACCCAGATCAGTTGACTGGGGGGGAGTGCTTGCAATGTTCAACACTCCGTCCATCATCCCCTTTGGTTTTGCCACTTACATTAGTGGACATCATATGCCAGGCCAGCTTCTCACATTGGTGTGCAGCAGTTGGGATTCAAGCCTGCATTGTTTTACCAGATAAATCTTTGTGTTGATTAATTGAAAAACCATCACTAATACTAGTTACATATAATACAAGCTTAGAATAAGTAAGTTCTACTGAACTTAGGGTTGGGTAGTTGAGGGTATAGTACACCTTTTCTCCAACCTCAGAGAGTTTAGTTCCCACTAGGTTGGGTAGGTGCAACACCACACCTCACTTAGTATGTCTACTAAAGGAGATGCCAGTGGCTCTCTGACTACTAGATACAGTGGACTTTCATTCCAAGAACTGAAAGCACCTTGTGCCTCTAGAAAGTTGAAGACAGGGAAAAGAGCCAACACTCAACGCCTCCTAGAGGTGTTACTGTTAGATGGCCTCAGGAAAATGAGTGAGTCAGATGAACATGAAAGAGTGGGTGGGGCAGGGAATTAAGATAGGCCAGGAGGGGAGCCCCTCTTTGACCTAGAATCTAACCCTGACCAGGTGGAGCCTGATGACTCCCACCTGGACAATTCAAACTTCCCAGAGGAGAACATAGGTGGACATGAGGATACCCCCTTTGATCCTCCTGGGAAGGTGCAGAGTAGACCAAGGAGGTATAGATCCTCCTTTGCAGAATTCAATGCCTCAGGACATTCAGTAGGGACCTCCATTTCTAGTAAGAGGGGGAACTCTTTGGATAGGAAATAGGGAATGCCAACTCCTTGAGCTTGCGAAAGCTAGGCTTAGGCTCAGGCAAGAGCAGTTGGCCCTTGACATAGAGTCCCTAGAAGTCCAGAGAGCTAGGAAGAAATTGGGACTAGAGTCCCATGGTGGCAGCAACAGTGTCCCTAGAGTTAAAGAACATTCTTTTGAACATAGGAGCCTGAACAAGATTGTCCCTCCCTCCCATGTTGGGGATGACATCCACAAATGGATAACTGCTTTAGAGAGGGCTTGTAACGTTCAGAGGGTCCCTCAAGAGCACTGGACAGCTATCTTGTGACTCTCCTTTGCTGACAAAGGTAGAGATAAGCTCCTCACTGTTAGAGAAGAGGATGCTGATAATTATTCAGTTTTGAAGAGTGCTCTCAGTGATGGGTTTGGCTTAACCACTGAACAATACAGGATTAAGTTCAGAGACACTCAGAAAGCACAAACCCAGGACAGGGTAGATTTTGAGGATAGTGCCATTTATTCTCTGGAAGGTTGGTTAATTGGTAGCAAAGTGCATGACTATCAAGGACTGTATAATTTGATTATGAGGGAGCAGATCCTTAATAATTGTCAGAACCAGCTTTTGCATCAGTAGCTGGTGGACTCAGATCTGACTTCTCCCCAAGAATTGGGAAAGAAGGCAGATAAGTGGGTCTGAACCAGGGTTAAGCAGAAAAATCAGAGCAATGGTGGTGACCAGAAGAAGCAAGATTCTTCTAAAACTCAAGATAAGGGTGGGGACAAGGGCAAAGATAAAAAAGAGTCTTCCCAGGGGCCCCAAAAACCTGCATCTGGGGGGGGAGTCACAAACATCCAAGAAAGGCAAGTAGAAACCTTGACGTTACTTTTGTAAGGTGAAAACCCATTGGACAAAGCATGATGATTGTCCAAAAGCCAAGGAGAATACTTCTACTACCACGAATAGGACACTTTACTCCGCACGCTTTTACAACGCGTGCCAAACCCCGCATTTTTTACTTCGCAAAATCTTTTACAACGCAGGGCTTTACAACGCAATCCATCACAACGCATTCCCCATTAAAACGCAATTTGCTATTCTAACTCCACCTGGGCGTTACTTTGGAGAAAGTGTTGTTATGGTTTGCGGTGTAAAGCCCTGTGCTGTAAAATATTTTGTGGAGTAAAAAAATGCGGGTTAATGGCATGCGTTGTAACGCATGCGTTGTAAAAGATGTTTCCCTACTACCACTGCCCCTAAGGCAACTGCGCCCCCTAGCACAGGTAAAAGTGGTGGTACAGGAAACAAGGGATTAGTGGGGTTAACCTTGGGTTCTGAGGTGGGTTCTGACTTAGTCAGAACTCCAGCTCAGGCTGTTCTGGTCTGTGATGGTGGCATAGATCCTACCACCTTACTAGTCAGTCCCAGTAACTTGGGCAAGTACAGGCAGCAGCCTTTGATAAATGGAAAAGAGGCCATGGCCTACAGGGACACAGGTGCCAGTGTCACTATGGTGACAGAGAATCTTGTGTCTCCTGACCAGATCATACTTGGACAAATGTACCAAGTGACCAATGCTAGCAATGTCAGGACTGACCATTCCTTGTCAGCTGTGAATCTCAGCTGGGGAGGGGTAACTGGACCTAAAAAGGTTGTGGTATCTTCAGACCTACCTGTAGATTGTATGTTGGGCAATGATTTGGAAACTTCAGCCTGGGCTGAAGTAGAGGTAAGGACTCATGCAGAAATGTTGTGCGTCTCTGCAAGTGTGTTTGCTGTGATCAGGTCACAAGCAAAGCAGCTTTCCACTGAACAGGCCCTGGATCCTGGAACAATGGACCAGGTGCCTTCCAAGAAAAGGAGCAGGAAGGGTAAGGCTGTGCCTTTCCCCCAACTCAGAGTGAGGATCAGTCTCTTGAGGGAGATGATCTTAGCCTTTGTGAAGGTATTGCCCTAGATGAACTTGAGCCTGATCAGATTGAGTTCTTGGGGGCAGGGGACCCTTCCAGAGCAGATTTGAGTTTGAACCAGCAAACCTGCCCCTCTCTTGAACCCCTCAGACAGCAAGCTGCTGCTGAGGCTACTGGGAATATCAGTGGGTCCCATAGGCTCTACTGGGATGAAGGTCTTCTTTACTTAGAGGGTAGAGACCCCAAGCCTGGTGCCACCAGGAGGTTGGTTATACTCCAGACGTTCAGAGGGTTACTAACCACCCTTGCACATGACATTCCCCTGGCAGGACACTTAGGGCAAAGCAAGACGTGGGACAGGCTTGTCCCTCAGTTTCACTCGCCCCATATGTCTGAGGACACCAAGGAGTTTTGTCGCTCCTGTGCCATCTGCCAAGCCAGTGGCAAGTCAGGTGGCATCGCAAAGGTACCCTTACGTCCACCTTCAGTGGTTGGGGTTCCCTTTGAGAGGGTTGGAATTGATATTATTGGTCCCATGAACCCTCCAACAGCATTTGGGCACAGTTATATTCTAGTGGTGGCGGACCATGCCACTAGATACCCAGAAGCTATTCCCAGTGGGACCACTACAGCTCCTGTGTTGGCAAGGGCCCTCTTAGGATTTTTTTCCAGAGTGGGCTTCCCTAAGGAGGTCTTAACTGACAGAGGTACAAACTTCATGTCCAGTTATATAACTGCAATGTGGAAAGAGTGTGGAGTGAATTAAAAATTCCCCACACCCTACCATCCTTGCAATGGGCTAGTTGAAAGATTCAACAAGACCCTAAAGGATATGATCATGGGCCTCCCAGAAAAGCTTAGGCGAAAATGTGATGTCCTACTACCATGCCTTCTCTTCGCCTACAGAGAGGTCCCTGAGAAGGGGGTTGGCTACAGCCCTTTTGAACTTCTGTTTGGGCATCCAGATAGGGTTCCCTTGTGTTTGGTGAAGGACGGATGGGAGTTACCTCTCACACCTCCCAAACAAGACATAGTGGACTATGTACTTGGTCTGCGCTCCCACATGGCTGAGTACATGAAGAAGGCAAGTAAAAACCTGGAGGCAAGCCAAGAACTCCAAAAAGCTTGGCATGACCAAAAGGCTATCCTGACTGTTTACCAGCCAGGAAAGAAGGTGTGGGTGTTGGAGCTTGTGGCCCCAGCAGCTCTCCAGGACAAATGGAGTGGACCCTACACCATACTTGAACAAAAGGGTGAGGTCACCTATTTGGTGGACCTTGGCACCCCCAGAAGTCCCCATAGGGTACTTCATGTGAACAGGCTAAAACCTTTTGTTGACAGGGCTGACATGGGCTTGCTCATGGCAAATGGTGAGGGACAGGAGGAAGAGAGTGACCCTCTCCCTGATCTCCTCTCACAAAACCCTGATGATGGATCAGTTGATGGAGTAGCCTTGGCAGGCAGCCTCACTGATCAGCAGCAGATTGGTTGCAGGAAAGCCCTCAATCAATTCAGGCATATGTTTTCTCTGACTCCTAGTCAAAACACCTGGTGTACCCATGAAGTGGACACATGTGAGAGTCTACCTGTTAAGAATAAAATCTACAGGCAGCCTGACCATGTCAGAGATTGCATCAGGACAGAGGCCCAAAAGATGCTGGAGTTGGGAGTGATTGAGCCCTCAGATAGCCCTTGGGCTAGCCCAGTAGTCCTAGTACCTAAACCTCACACCAAGGGTGGAAAAAGAGAGATGAGGTTTTGTGTAGACTACAGGGGACTCAATGCAGTCACTAGGACTGATGCTCACCCAATTCCTAGGGCAGATGAGCTGATTGACACTTTGGCCTCAGCCAAGTTCTTAAGTACATTTGACCTTACTGCTGGCTCTTGGCAAATCAGATTAACTGAGGATGCCAAGCCAAAAACAGCATTTTCAACCCCTAGTGGGCATTATCAATTTATTGGAATGCCCTTTGCCTTGAAGAATACACCTGCCACATTCCAAAGGTTGGTGAATAAAGTTCTCACAGGTCTGGAAGCCTAAAGTGCAGCATATCTAGATGATATAGCTGTCTTTAGCTCCACCTGGGAGGATCACCTGGTCCACCTGAAGAATGTTTTGGAGGCTCTGCAGAAATCAGGCCTCACTATCAAGGCTACTAAGTGCCAGATAGGGCAGAGTAAGGTTGTGTACTTGGGCCACCAGGTAGGTGGAGGCCAAGTTCAACCACTACAGAGCAAAATCCAGACCATAATGGAATGGGTTGCTCCAACTACCCAGACTCAGGTCAGAGCTTTCTTGGGCCTGACTGGGTTCTACAGAAGATTTGTAGAAGGATATCGGTCCATAGTGACTCCCTTGAATGATCCTACATAAAAGAAAACGCGCAAGAAAGTTCAGTGGACAGTTAGCTGTCAGAAGGCATTTGATGACCTAAAGCAGGCCATGTGAACTGCTCCCATTCTGCAGAGTCCTGACTACTTTAAAATATTCATTGTCCAAACAGATGCATCTGAGTTGGGGGTAGGGGCTGTGTTCTCACAACTTAGTGCAGAGGGCCAGGATCAACCAGTAGCTTTTCTCAGCAGAAGGTTGACCCCCAGAGAGAAACGTTGGTCAGCCATTGAGAGGGAGGCCTTTGCTGTGGTCTGGGCCCTGAAGAAGCTGAGGTCATACTTGTTTGGCACTCACTTCATTGTTCAGACAGACCATAAGCCCCTCTTTTGGCTTAAACAGATGAAGGGTGAAAACCCCAAACTTTTGAGGTGGTCCATTTCCCTACAGGGGATGGACTATATAGTGGACCATAGACCTGGGAGTAACCATGCCAATGCAGATGGACTCTCCAGATATTTCCACTTAGAAAATGAAGACTCAACTGGGCAAGGTTAGTCTCATCTCCTTACGTTTGGAGGGGGGGTGTAGGAAAGTAGGGTCTGCTTCTATGGTTACCCCCACTTTTTGCCTGGTGCTAAGCTGTTTTTGACTAGTCTGACTGGGATCCTGCTAATCAGGACCCCAGTCTATCTGCTTTCTCCCTAAACTGTTGTGTTCAGTACTTAAATACATCCCAGATTGGATACTGGGGTACTCTTATACGTCCCTAGTATATTGTACTAAGGTACCCAGGGCATAGGTACCCCAGAGGTCTCCCATGGGCTGAAGCATGTATTATGCCACCCATGAGAGACCATTCAAAATGGAACTACAGGCCTGCCATTGCAGCCTGTGTAAGCTGGTGCTAGCACCACTTACTAAAGATATAGGTTTCCTATATCTAGGGTCACTGCACTTAAAAACTACAAGTCTCCCCTATAGCAGGCCTTTGCAATCCTGAAGGCAGGGTGCTTGGTTCTAAGTGAGAGGGTGCCCCTGCATGATCAGGACACCTCTACAGCCTACGGAGTCCATTCTCCTGGGTTGTCAGTGAAGCAGCCATCTCGAAAACGGCTGCAACAAATCCTATCATGTTTGGTATCAAACATGTTGGAATCATACCCCAACACCGTAAACAGTGTGGGAGGTATGATTCCAAGCACTGGAAGAGTCCTCCGTTAGGCTCTCAGTGTTCCCGGTACCAGCCTTCTTGACCCGGTCAGCACAAAATGGCTGCTGCCGACCAGAGACACGATTCTGCCCTCCTGCTGCTGAGCCAAGCTCGAGCAGGGGAAGGCAGAACAATAGGCATCCTGTCACAGGGAGATGTGACCACCTCCCAGACAGGATTTAGTGTATTGGGGCAGGGTGGGTGTGCTTGCCAGCTCCACTCAGTCTACATGAGGGGCACATTTGGTGTCCCCATGCATGGTCCATTTCAAACCAGTCCTGGGAGCCGTTGGCTCCCGCTCTGGCACAAAACTGGACAAAGGACATGGGAGTGACCTCCCCTCTGTCCAGACCCTCCCCTGAGAGGGTCACCTGAATCATCCCAACCCTTTCCCTAGGGTACTTAAGGGCTTACCTGGGTGTAGGTCCCTCGATTCGTCGTGGGAAAAGATTCTGATCAGACACAACTTCTTCTTCTACCATCTGGGCACTCTGGACTTCGCTGGACTTCGTTTGGGCTCGACTTCGTCTCTGTCCAGTCTGCTGCATATTCTGTGCCTGTGCACCATACAGGAACCTTCCAAGGCCTGTGGGCATCAAAGACACCTAAAGGAATCTCCCTTGGAGTGAAGGAGTCACTCCCCTGCATTCACAGGCACTGCAACTAAGTCGACCGGTCTGCTGATCCTGAGCTCCTCCGGACTCTGTAAGGTTCTGCAACACAGGTGGTGGTTTTCCACAGCTCCTGAGGCCTGTTCTGCCCTCTCACCAAGTTTGAGGCCAGTATCCCTCGTAGGGGTTGCAATAACCGAACCCCTGTGCACCATGTCAACTTGCAGTTGCGAAGGCTTGTTGGCTTCCTTCCAAGAAGATCTTCGGGCTCCAAGTAGCCCCCACCTCAAGCATCTCCAGAGACCAGAATCTTCAGCCACGCTGCATCATTGTGCATCGTGGCCTGCATCTTTTGGTGAGCTGCTTGAGGTCCTCTCACGACTCCAGTGCCTCCGGCCTCTGGGTCCATTTGAGGGTCACACTTGTCTCTTTTGGGCTCCCCTGATTGCTCGGGGCCTGCTCTGACTCCCCTGCTTTTGGTGAGTCCCCTGGACCTTGCCTATCCCTACGTTGCTCCTTCTTCAATTCCTGTGTTGGTTGCATTTGCCAAGGCTTGTTGGTGCTCCCATCGACCCCTCAGCACTCGACATCCTTCGTGGGACAGCTCGTGCATGGCTCCTGGTCCTCCTCAGCATCTCCTGGTCCTCACAACTGCAGAGTCAAGGTCATCGTCATCCATCCTGCGACACCAGACATCAGAGGGCATTCGTCTTCCAAGTCTCCTGGTCACTCCTGAGTGACATAGACTCTGTCCCCTCTGCTTGCAGGTACCTCTCATTTAGAATCCACCTTCGGATTCCACCGGACACTTTCTCCTTCTTCAACAGTGGCACTTTCCTGAAGTCCTCCATTGGGTTCGACTGTGGTTTCCGACACCATTTCACACGTATGCACCCGGTTTCCCTGGTGTAGGTAACTTGGGTACTAGGGTATCCACGGGTAGGGTGGCTCTCTAACCTCTGTCTTCCATGGGGTTTCTTCATGGTCCACTGGGAAGGGTCCTTAATCTTTAAAAATTCAACCGCGACTTACCCGTAGAGTTGTACGGAGCACGCAGTCGTGTTCCCACACTGCACACCCTCTCCGTGGGGTCCCTATTTACTCACCTTGGGTGGATCCTTGGATCCCCGGCCCTTCTATGTCCTCTCGACATTATCTTGACCCGAGTCGTGGTACTTATACCACTTTCTTAGTATATCGTTTGGTCCCCCCCTGGGGTCCACTGTGTAGTACGTGCTATTCACTGTGTTTCTTTGCTAAAGTATTGTGTGCATTGTGCATATCTCCGGGTATGAGATATTTCTGTGTGTTAGAGAGTATTATATAATAAATACATATTTTTATAAATACCTTGTGTGGTTCTTTTTTACTTAATCTATACTATAAGATTGCATTCTGGTATGACAAGCTGCTTTACACTCCTTCTGAACTAAGCCTGAAGGCTGCTCGCCACAGCTACCACTTAGAGAGCATCTAAGGTTGTCTAAGAACTCTTAAATCACCATAAGGGTTGTCTGGACTGGTGCAAGGTGCCCACTTACATTAGTGGACATCATATACCAGGCCAGCTTCTCACTGTGGGACTTTCTCACATTCCCCGAATATAGAATTTGAAGAGGAAAATGTACAATTTTAAACCACAACCCAGGCTCACTCAATTTGAATCCCTAAACATATGAAAACAAATGGCAAGCAAGAAGAAGAGAAAGGAGTTTGAATTAAAAATCTGTAGTAGGACTCATTCACGGAGAAGCGTGCAGGATTAGGAAAGGCAGACAAAGTGGAGAGAGGAGGTTATATAGACTGTTGGGACCTATCTCCTGTTAGAAAGTGAAGAGAAAGTAAAAGAGGAGCCAACGCACGAGAGAGAAACACAGGGTGAGGAGGAAGATGCCTTCATGGATGAGCTCCTTAGCGTAAGACCACCTCCATAAAATTTGGCAGCCACTACACTGAGTGCCCCTGCCCCAATATCAACTGAGAGTGAAACAACCGCTGAACCCTCAACGGAGGCCTGTGCACTCCCAAGTCATTCAGAAACTGCCATTTCATCTGTCGCTCAGAATCCTGTGTCTCTCGCAAGAAACACCCTGCTGTTATCAGGCACCCTGATCAACCCCCCCTGGCCAAGGCATCCATTAGCACCATCCCAACTCTTTCAGTTCCAAGTATGCCTCAGGAACTCGCACCAAGGCCCGGTAGGATGGCATTAGCCCCTCAACAAGGAGATAACTCGGCCGGTAGCGTGATGGGAGGCCAAACCATGTGCACCGACCTGTCAGGGAATTCAGCAGGTGTAGGGCAATCTCACAACGCATCAATCTTGCACAGCTGAAGACAGAATTTGAAGAGATGGTGAAGGAAAATGTGGGGATGCATCTTCTAGGGTATTATGGGGAGGATGAGTTCCTCTACCTAAGCAAGGAAGCTAGTTGTGGAAAAGTACTAGAATGACGATGACCGAGAAGGAGTTGCGATTGTTGATGTTTAAAGGGTTAAGGACCCATGTGAAGTAACTGATTGAGAATGTCCGAGAATGGGGTGATACTGAGAAGCTTAGTGTACTGTGGTCAAAGAAAGAGAGGGTCAAGGTAAAATAAAAAGTGGAAGGGTAAAAGAGGCGGCAGGAAACGCAGACGGTGGATAGTAAAGGAATTCCTTTTTAGGGAAGTACAGAGAGGAGGTTATGAACATATACTGTGGTCCCGATCAGACCTCTTCCATTTTACGAACACTCTTCCAAAGATTAGGGAAAATCCCAATAAATGGAAAACACAGATGGAACAGATTGTGACTATTTCCATGGTTTTGTGGGAAGACTTGGATGTGTTGAGGTGGCAGCCCGAAAAGATCTGTGGGCTAAATGTAAGAGGGCAATCAGTTGGCCTCCACACAAACCACCCCAAATGGCGATGACAAATGCCCCATCACCCTTTGTTAGAACCAAGTACGAGAAGGCCATAAAGCATCTGAAAATAAAGGTTCCCCTACACAGTTAGACCAAACCACCTCACCATAATCTTCACAGTCCTCGAACACTTAAGGCTAGATACGACCATAGACCCCACCCCAGGTTACAATGACCGCCAACCTACCCCTTTTTCTGCCACAGATCCAAAGGCTTTTCAACTGATCCCCTTAATCACCCGTCTGCAACTTAAAATCAACACTATACTGGAAGAAATTTCCTCATTACGAAAGGGCAAAAAAGATATGCTCCAACTCACTTCCCAATCACACAACGATGGCGAACACTGATCTGATCACTGATATGCACCTCGACTCCCCACACTCTACCCCGTGGCGAACTATCCCCTAAAATCATTGCCAATTTAAACCTAGATGCACCACTACTGCAATGTCACAGCTGGAATCTGAGATGAGGAGGAACACATACGACTACGCTCCCAGCAAACTCTGCTACCACAATATTCTGGTCATCCTTCACACCAGTAGGATCCCCTCCACCAATCGTCCTCAACTAGTTACTGTGAGAAGTTGGCCTGGTATATGCTGTCCACTAATTAAAGTGGGCACCTTGCACCAGTCTAAACAACCCTTATGGTGATTTAAGAGGTCAAAGATAACCATAGAAAGCTATCCAAGTAGTAGCTGTGGAGAGCAGCCTTCAGGCTTAGTCTAGAAGGAATGTTAAGCAGCTTGTTTTACCAGAATGTAACCATATAGTATTAGTTAAATGAAAGTAGAACCACACAGTAGTTATAAAAATATGTAATTATTGATATAACACTATCTAGTACGACACAGTATCTCCTACACGGAGATAATCACAAAGCACACAATACTTAAGCACAGAAATGACAGTAAATAGCACTAATAATACACAGTGGGGCCCAGGGGGGGACCAAACCATATACTAAGTAAGTGGTATAAGAACCACGACTTGAGTCAAGACAGTGTCGAGAGGACGTAGAATCGCTGGGACCCCAAGGAACCACCCAAGGTGAGTAGATAGGGACCCCAGGGAGGACGGGTGCAGTGTGGGAACACGACCGCGTGCTTCGTACAATTCTATGGGAAAGTCGCGGTTGAAGTTTTAGAGTTTAAGGACCCTTGCCAGTGGACTTCGAAGAAACCCTGTGGAAGACAGGAGGTTGGAGAGCTACGCCACCCGTGGATACTGAGGTACCCAAGTTACCTATCCCAGGGCCGCCGTCGAACCCAATGGAGGACTTCGAAGAAGAGCCGCTGCTGGAAGGACGAAAAGTGTCCGTTGGAATCCAAAGGTGGATTCTTGTCGAAGAGTACCTGAAATCAGATGGGACAGAGTCTGGGTAACTCAGGAGTGACCAGGGGCTCGGTAGACAAATGCCCACAGATGTCGGGTGCTTCAGGTGCATTGATGGAGTCCTTGACTCTGCAGCTACGGGGACCAGGAGATGTCGAGGACAACCAGGAGCCGGATACGAGCTGTCCCATGAAGGATGTCGAGTGCTGAGGGGTCGGTGTCCGGCGGGAGCGCCAACAAGCCTTGGCAACGGCAGCCCATGCAGAAGGTCAAGGATGTGTACGGTTTGGACCAGCAAGGTCCAGGAGACTCACCAAACAAAGAGGAGTCAGGGCAAGCCTGGAGCAATCAGTGGAGCCCAAGAAAAGCAGAGTTGACCCTCAAGTGGACCCACAGGTCGGAGGCACAGGAGTCGCAAGAGGACCTCGAGCGATTTCACCAAACAACAGCCCACAGAGCACTTAGTGAGAGGAGGTTGAAGTTCTTGGTAGGAAATGGTGCCAGAGGTTGGGGCTACTCGGAGCCCAATGCACTTGTTCGGTAAACGCCAACAAGCATATGCACTTGCAAATGTACGCGGTGCACAGGGGTTCGGGAATTGCAGCCCCCACAAGGGATTCTGACCTCAAGCTTGGTGAGAGGGCAGCTCAAGCCTCGAGGGACGTAGAAACCCACCTCCTGTGTTGCTGAAGCCTTTGGAGTCCGTAGTAGCTCAGGATCAGCAGACCGGACAGCAGTGTTGTGGTGCCTGCGGATGCAGGGGAGTGACTCCTTACCTCCAAGGGAGATATCTTCAGTTGTCCTTGATGCTCCACAGGTCCTGCATGGATCCTGTATGGTGCACGGACGCAGACGATGCAGCAGACTCAGTGAGAGACGAAGTCAGGCCTAAACGAAGTCTAGCAAAGTCCAGAGTGTCCAGACAGTCAAATTTCAGTGGTTTCTTGTTTAGAATCTTATCCACGTCGAATCTAAGGTCCTGCAGCCAGGTAAGCCCTTATGTACCCACTGAAGAGGGTTGGCAAGATTCAGGGGACCCTCCCAAGGGAGGGTCTGGACAGTGGGGAGGTTACTCCCATGTCCTTTGTCCAGTTTCGCGCCAGAGCGGGAGCCAACGGCTCCCAGGACTGGTTTGAACTGGACTATGCACAGGGGCACCAAATGTGCCCCTCATGCAGACTTTCACTCGCTGGCAAGCACACCCACCCAGCCCTAATACACATAAATCCTGTCTGGGAGGTGGTCACACCTCCCTGTGACAGGAAGCCTATTGTTCTGCCTTCCCCTTCTCGAGTTTGGCTGAGCAGCAGGAGGGCAGAAATGTGTCTCTGGTCGGCAGCAACCATTCTGTGCTGTCCGGGGCTAGAAGGCTCGTACCGGGAACACCAGGGACCCCACGAAGCTCGCTTCTGAGGGGTGGAATCATACCTCCCACACCGGTTACCGGTGTGGGGGTATGATTCCAACATGTTTGACACCAACCACGATTGGGTTTGTTTCCGCCGTTTTAGAGTTGGTCATCACACGGTCGCATAATGCCACTCTATATGTCGTAAATGGCTGCTTCACTGACTAACCGGGAGAATGGACTCCGTAGGCTGCAGGGGTGTCCTGCTCATGCAGTGGCACCCTCTCACTTAGAACCAAGCACCCTGCCTTCAGGATTGTTAAGGCCTGCTATACAGGTGACTTATACGTTTTAAGTGCAGTGACCCTTAGATATAGTAAACCTATATCTGAAGTAAGTGGCGCATGCACCAACTTACACAGGCTGCAATGGCAGACCTGTAGTTCCTTTTTGCATTGCCTCTCATGGGTGGCATAATACATGATTCAGCCCATGGGAGGCCTCTGGGGTACCTATGCCCTTGGTACATGTGTACCATATACTAGGGACTGACAAGGGTACCCCAGTATCCAATCTGGAGAGTACCTAAGTACATAACATAACAGTTTAGGGAGAAAGCAGATAGTCTGGGGTCCTGATTAGCAGGATCCCAGTCATACTAGTCAAAAACAGTATTACATTCAGCAAAAAGTGGGGGTAACCATAGAAGCAGATACTACTCTCCTACACAACCCCCCCAAACATAAGGAGATGAGACTAACCTTGCCCAGTTAAGTCTTCATTTTCTAAGTGGAAATATCTGGAGAGTCCATCTGCATTTGCATGGTTACTCCCAGGTCTATGTTCCACTGTATAGTCCATCCCCTGTAGGGAAATGGACCACCTCAAAAGTTTGGGGTTTTCACCCTTCATCTGTTTAAGCCATAGGAGGGGCTTATGGTCTGTCTGAACAATGAAGTAAGTGCCAAACAGGTATGGCCTCAACTTCTTCAGGGCCCAGATCACAGCAAAGGCTTCCCTCTCTATAGCTGACCAACGTTTCTCTCTGGGTGTCAACCTTCTGCTGATAAAAGCTACTGGTTGATCCTGACCCTCTGCATTAAGTTGTGACAACACAGCCCCTACCCCCAACCCAGATGCATCTGTTTGGACAATAAGTTGCTTGGAGTAGTCAGGACTCTGCAGAATGGGTGCAGTGCACATGGCCTGCTTGAGATCATCAAATGCCTTCTGACAGCTAACTGTCCACTGAACTTTCTTGGGCATTCTCTTGGAGGTGAGATCATTCAAGGAAGTCACTATAGACCCATATCCTTTCACAAATCTTCTGTAATACCCAGTCAGGCCCAAGAAAGCTCTGACCTGAGTCTGGGTAGTGGGAGCAACCCAGTCCATTATGGTCGGATTTTGCTATGTAGTGGTTGAACTTGCAAAAGAAACAATTGATGGACGGAATGCTGGACAATGCAAACGATCACCCCCAGTCACAAGGATCTGGGTTTAATCCATCATTCTTTTGCTCACCACACAACCCCAGTTTGGACCCAGCCATATGCAAATCAGTCTTGACCCTGTTCCTTATGGGAACAGTCCAGCCCGAACTGCCAAGCCAGGTCCTCCCTGGACCGGAAACAAGCATCCTGGGACCAGTTTCAGGGCATCACCCTTCATCAGCCAGGCTAGCTTGAATCCAGTGGTGTTGTGAGCACGGGACCCACATCTGGGCATACCCTTCCCACTTAGTGCGACATATTCAAAAGAAACAATTTATGGACGGAATGCTGGACAATGCAAACATTCACCCCCAGTCACAAGGATCTGGGTTTAGTCCATCATTCTTTTGCTCACCACACCACCCCAGTTTGGACCCAGCCATATGCAAATCAGTCTTGACCCTGTACCTTATGGGAACAGTCCAGCCTGAACTGCCAAGCCAGGTCCTCCCTGGACCGGAAACAAGCATCCTGGGACCGGTTTCAGGGCATCACCCTTCATCAGCCAGGCTAGCTTGAATCCAGTGGTGTTGTGAGCACGGGACCCACGCCTGGGCATACCCTTCCCACTTAGGGCGACATATGCAAAAGAAACAATTGATGGACGGAATGCTGGACAATGCAAACATTCACCCCCAGTCACAAGGATCTGAGTTCAATCCATCATTCTTTTGCTCACCACACCACCCCAGTTTGGACCCAGCCATATGCAAATCAGTCTTGACCCTGTTCCTTATGGGAACAGTCCAGCCTGAACTGCCAAGCCAGGTCCTCCCTGGACCGGAAACAAGCATCCTGGGACCGGTTTCAGGGCATCACCCTTCATCAGCCAGGCTAGCTTGAATCCAGTGGTGTTGTGAGCACGGGACCCACGCCTGGGCATACCCTTCCCACTTAGGGCTACATATGCAAAAGAAACAATTGATGGACGGAATGCTGGACAATGCAAATATTCACCCCCAGTCACAAGGATCTGGGTTTAATCCATCATTCTTTTGCTCACCACACCACCCCAGTTTGAACCCAGCCATATGCAAATCAGTCTTGACCCTGTTCCTTATGGGAACAGTCCAGTCCGAACTGCCAAGCCAGGTCCTCCCTGGACCGGAAACAAGCATCCTGGGACCGGTTTCAGGGCATCACCCTTCATCAGCCAGGCTAGCTTGAATCCAGTGGTGTTGTGAGCACGGGACCCACGCCTGGGCATACCCTTCCCACTTAGGGCGACATATGCAAAAGAAACAATTGGTTGAACTTGGCCTCCACCCACAAGGTGGCCCAGGTACACAACCTTGCTCTGCCCTATCTGGCACTTAGTAGCCTTGATAGTGAGGCCTGCTTTCTGCAGAGCCTCCAAAACATTCTTCAGGTGGACCAGCTGATCCTCCCAGGTGGAGCTAAAGACAGCTATATCAACAAGATATGCTGCACTATAAGCTTCCAGACCTGTAAGGACTTTGTTCACCAGCCTTTGGAATGTGGCAGGTGCATTCTTCAAACGAAAGGGCAGCACAATAAATTGAAAATGCCCACTAGGGGTTGAAAATGCTGTTTTTGGTTTGGCATCCTCAGCTAGTCTGATTTGCCAATAGCCAGCAGTGAGGTCAAATGTGCTCAAGAATTTGGCTGAGGCCAAAGTATCAATAAGCTCATCTACCCTGGGAATTGGATGAGCATCAGTCCTCGTGACTGCATTGAGCCCCCTGTAGTCCACACAAAACCTCATCTCATTCTTACCACCCTGGGTGTGAGGTTTGGGTACCAGGACCTCTGGACTAGCCGAAGGGCTATCTGAGGGTTCAATCACTCCCAACTCCAGCATCTTTTGGACCTCTGTCCCGATGCAATCTCTGACATGGTCAGGCTGCCTGTAAATCTTATTTTTAACAGGTAGACTCTCCCCTGTGTCCACTTCATGGGTACATTAAGTGGTTTGACTAGGAGTCAGAGAGAACAAGTGCCTGTATTGATTGAGGACCCTCCAGCAATCAATCTGCTGTTGGTCAGTGAGGCTGCCTGCCTAAGCTACACCATCAACTGACCCATCATCAGGGTTCTGAGAGAGGAGATCAGGGAGAGGGTCACTCTCTTCTTCCCGTCCCTCATAAGCTGCCATGAGCAAGCCCATGTCAGCCCTATCCACAAACGGTTTGAGCCTGTTCACATGGAGCACCCTGTGGGGGCTCCTAGGAGTGCCAAGGTCCACCAGGTAGGTGACCTCACCTTTTTGCTCAATTATGGTATGGGGTCCACTCCACTTATCTTGGAGAGCTGCTTGGGCCACAGGCTCCAACACCCATACCTTCTGCCCTGGCTGGTAAACAGTCAGAACAGCCTTTTGGTCATGCCAAGCTTTCTGTAATTCTTGACTTGCCTCAAGGTTTTTGCTGGCGTTCTTCATGTACTCAGCCGTCCTGGAGCGGAGACCAAGTACATAGTCCACAATGTCTTGTTTAGGTGGTTTGAGAGGTAACTCCCATCCCTCTTTCACTAAACACAGGGGACCCCAAACTGGATGCCCAAACAGAAGTTCAAAACGGCTGTAGCCAACCCCCTTCTGTGGGACCTCTCTGTAGGCAAAGAGAAGGCAGGGCAACAGAACATCTTATTTTCGCCTAAGCTTTTCTGGGAGGCCCAAGATCATGCCCTTGAAGGTTTTGTTCAACCTTTCAACCAACCCATTGCATTGTGGGTGATAGGGTGTGGTGAACTTGTAGTTCACTCCACACTCCTTCCACATTGCAGTAATGTAACTTGACATGAAGTTTGTACCTCTGTCAGTTAAGACCTCCTTAGGGAAGCTCACCCTGGAAAAAATTCCCAAGAGGGCCCTTGCCACCACAGATGCTGTAGTAGTCCTAAGGGGAATTTCTTCTGGATACCTAGTGGCATGGTCCACCACCACTAGAATATAACTGTGTTAGAATATAACTGTGTCCAGATGCTGTTGGAGGGTTCATGGGACCAATTATGTCAATCACAACCCTTTCAAAGGGAGCCCCCACCATAGGTAGTGGTATGAGGCAGGCCTTTGTAGTACCACCTGACTTACCACTAGCTTCACAGGTGGTACAGGAGTGACAAAACTCCTTGGTGTCTTCTGACATGTGAGGCCAGTGAAAGTGAGGGACAAGCCTGTCCCAAGTCTGGCATTGGCCTAGGTGTCCTGCTAAGGGAATGTCATGTGCCAAGGTGAGTAGGAAGCCCCTAAACTTCAGAGGTATGACCAACCTCCTGGTGGCACCAGGCTTGGGGTCTCTACCCTCTGAGTAAAGGAGTCTCTCATCCCAATAGATCCTGTGGGATCCACTCACACTCCCAGCAGCCTCAGCAGCAGCTTGCTGTCTGAGGGGTTCAAGAGAGGGGCAGGTTTGATGCCCCAAACTCAAGTCTGCCCTGGAAGGGCCCCCTGTGTTAGCCGCCAGGCTTCATGTACCTTGTCCCTGTTGCAAGATGGAAAAACTACCAGTCCCATAATGCACTGAGAAGGATGCAGGGTTGTATGCCGTCCCATGCTGCTTTGGTCTACAGTCAGGTGACCATTATAGTACAAAAGCGTCCAGCTCCCGTTCCCAGGTGCTTGGCTTTCTTCCTCGCAAGGACCACGCCCCTTCCTTCGTTGGATCCTTCCTGTTGTGCTTTCCCAGTGATTCTCTTCCGCCCTTCGGTTCCTTCTCGCTGCCTCACTGTGATTTGGAATAGAACTGTGAGTTTTAGGGGCTTCTAGAAAGAATCTTTTCTCCCTGTCTGTGGCCACAGGCACCCTGCACTCTAGCACGAGGTCGCGCTGCACGCCCCTCCTTCACAATTGTGCTAGGCGTTTCGGAAACGTCTCATTTTCCTTCATTCCTTCCCCGCCATTACTGCGCAAAGTCGCTGCTGGACTTGACTTCCTTTTTTTTGGTTTTTGTGTGCTTGATAATTATTTGGCCTTCCGAGCGCGAGGATGTGCTTGTTGTGAGAAGTTGGCCTGGCATATGCTGTCCACTAATTATAGTGGGCACCTTGCACCAGTCCAAACAACCCCTTATTGGGGATAGGTTAAAGACAACCTTATTGAAAGCTATCCTAGTGGTAGCTATGGAGAGCAGCCTTCAGGCTAAGTCTTGAAGGAATGTAAAGCAGCTTGTTTTACCAGTCTATAATCTCTTGAGTGATCAAATGAAAGAGCACCACACTAAGATGTTGGGTGGTGTGACTTTGTCCTGTCTTCAGTTTCCTCAAGTTACATAATGCTCTCAATTCCAAGAATGGGAGGGTATCATACTTGGAGGGAAGAAGCCCAGGGGCTTCTGGCAAGGACTCACTGGGTCCTGGCTTTGAAGACACCACTAGTGAGGTGTGGTGTATGCACTACCTACTCTAGTGTGGCCTACTAACCTCTCTTGAGTTGTAGAAAGGGTGTGCTATCCCTTAACACACAACTCTAAGTTCAGTAGAACTTACTGTATTCTAAGCTTAAATTATATGTACCTTAGGTACCTTTAGTGGTTTTCAGTTGATCAATTCAATTGAGATTATCTGGTAAAACAATAGCAAGCTGGAATCCCACCGCTGCCACCAATGTGAGAAGTTGGCCTGGCATATGCTGTCCACTAATTATAGTGGGCACCTTGCACCAGTCCAAACAACCCCTTATTGGAGATAGGTTAAAGACAACCTTATTGAAAGCTATCCTAGTGGTAGCTATGGAGAGCAGCCTTCAGGCTAAGTCTTGAAGGAATGTAAAGCAGCTTGTTTTACCAGTCTATAATCTCTTGAGTGATCAAATGAAAGAGCACCACACCAGGTATATATTCAAAATATATGTATTTATTGCTAAACACACCCCTCTAGTCTCTTTATGAGGCTAGAGTTTGAAATACACAAGTTATAAGTTATTTAAACACAGTAATAGCACAAATACACGTTTGGGCCCTAGGGGCGTACCAAACCATATACCAATAAAGTGGTATAAGAACCACGACTGAACTAGACACTAGGCCTAGAGCCTCTAGAAGTGCTTGGACCACAAGGAACCACCCAAGGTAGTGACACAGGGGACCCACGGGGGACGCGTGCAGTGTAAATACACAACCGCGATACGCCGTTAACTTCTATGGAGAAAGTCGCGATCAGGAAATTAAAGAAAAGGGACACTTAAAGGAGGACTTGGAGCAAACCCTTTGAGAACTAGGTCGTTCTAGAGTCTCTACCCACGGGAGCACCGGAGTACTCGTGTTACCTCACCCAGGGAAGCCAGGTGCATAGGTGCCTTTCGGGGTCGGGTTTCGTCGTCGATTTGAATGGCGATCTGCTGCAAAGTGCTGCTGGCGACCAAGTGGAAAGTGTCCGGGTGGATCCAAGAGTGGATCGGAGATCTGAAGAACCTGAAAGCAGAGGGGACAGAGTCTGGGTCACTAGCCAGTGACCAGTAAGGCGATGAGCGGATGCCCACCGATGTCGAGTGCTTCAGGTAGGTTGACAGTCGTCTTGACTCTTCAGCCACGAGGTCCAGGAGGCGTTGTCAGCAACCAGGAGCAGGATTTGGGCTGGTACACGATGTCTGTCGAGTGCTGAGGTGTCGGCGACCAGATTGGACCCAACAAGCCTTGGCAACGGCAAGTCTTGATGAAAGTGAAGAATGACGATGATGCAGACCAGCAAGGTCTGAGGAACTCACCCAGCAAGGGTAAGTGAGGGCAAGCCTGGAGCAACCAGGGAGCCCAAGAAGAAAAGGATTGGCCTTCGTGAAGGGCTACTAGCCAACGGGCTAGCGACCGCGAAGGAGCCTCGAGACGTCGCACGTGGAGCTGGCTCACAGGACACTCGTAGAGTGGAGGCCAGTGATCTTCGGTGCAGTTGGTGCTGGAGGCTAGGGCTACTCGGAGCCCAAAGCACGACTTCGTGGGAGACCCAGAAGAGGATGCACTAGCAAATGCATGCGGTGTCCAGGGGTCACGGTTCCACGTTACCCACGACAGCTACGGGCCTCAGCTTTGCTGGGGACTCAGGGCAGCCTCGGGGAAGTCTGGAAATCCACCTCTGGTGATGCAAAGACTTCGGCGTCCGATGGGAGCTTAGGCGATGCAGACCGGACAATTGCTTCTTTGGTGCCTGCCAAGCAGGGGAGTCACTCCTTGACCCCAAGGGAGATTCTTCTGTCCTCTAGTCTTGAGTAGAGCGTCGAAGGTCCAGGATTCAGTGTCAGAGTTTCGTCCAGGGATAATCTAAAGTCCTAAGGACTGGGTTCCTATACTTATACTAAGTTTAGGGGTTGGACTACTCTGTGGCCCCACCTATGGGTGGGTCAGGGCAGAGGGGTGGCTACACCCCTTTCCCTTTGTCCAGTTCACGCCAAAGCAGGGGCTGCAAGCCCCTGATCCGGTTTGAACTGGGGTATGCACAGGGACACCAAGTGTGCCCCCAGTGCAGGACTTCAAAGCACCCAAAAGTGCTCCCGCCCAGCCCCAATACACACTATCCTGTCTGGGGAGGTGGTCACACCTCCCTGGGACAGGAAACCTATTGTCCAGGCCTCCCCTGCCGGAGTTTTAGTCAGCAGCAGGAGGCCAGACTTGTGTCTGTGGCAGCAGCATCCATTTTGTGATGCCAGGGCTTTAGAAAGAAGTTACCGGCCAAGCCAGGGTTAACATGTCTCTCCCTCTAGAAGGGTGGAATGCTACCCCCACCGCCAGAATTGGCGGGGGGGTAGTATTCCAAGATGTTTGACACCAAACACGACATGTTTCGGTGCAGCCATTCCAAAGTTAGCATTTAACGCGAGGTTATAATGCGCTTAAGAGTATATGGTCAGGCTGCACTACAAACAGCATCAGAGAAGGGTCTCCGAATGCTGCAGAGGGGCCCTGCTCATGCAGGGGCACCCTCTCACATAGGAACCACGCACTCTGCCTTCAGGATTGATAAGGCCTGCCATAGGAGTGACTTATAGGTTTATATGTGTGTATGTATTTAGTGATATAGGTAACCTATATCACAGTAAGGGGTGCATGCACCACCTTACCCAGGCTGCAGTAGCAGACCTGTGGTGTCAGTTTGGATGGCCTTCCATGGGTGGCATAATACATGCTGCAGCCCCTGGTAGGCCTCTGAGGTACCTATGCCCTTGGTACATAGTATACCATATACTAGGGACTTATAAGGGCACTCCAGATTCCAATCAGAGATGTGCCTAAGGCACATGGAAACCTTTTACAGAGAAAGCAGATAGACTGGGGCCCTGAATAGCAGGATCCCAGTCCAACTAAGTCATAAACCAGCAAAACACCATAAAAAAAATGGGGGCAACCATATAGTCAGATTCCACCTTCCTACACTTGTGACATTTCTACATTTTCCAAAGGACTCCACCTTTTTCGAAGTAAGGCTGTTTTCTGTATAAGCGCTAGATGGCGCTATTCACCTCTTTTTAATTTTTAGTTTCATGTCACACGGCTGACACTCGGCACGTCTGCCTTCTTTGTCTCCGGTCACCACAAAGCTGATCAGCAGACGATACGTGTGTTGTCGGCTGGTTCAAAGGACCTTGATTTATATGCCTGAACGGTCTATGTTAGTAATAGAACGACTGGATCCCTTGAGCAAAAACGGCGGACACACTCCACACGACGGCAGGAATTATACCCCTTTGCCTTCAGTGTCTACTTCTAAGGGCTTGAACTATTGGCAGACACGTGCCCTTGATTTATATTGGAACTGCAAGACTTGCTGCTGGAAATAGTTCATTTGAGTTGCCTTACTTTCTTTCACCGAAGAGATCACCATCTGTGATAACCACACACTGTCCCAAGTGAGTATGTGAGGGCATACAACCTGTGTTCCTTGTTTTATTATGCGATACTTTACCCTACCTGAAGAGATTCCCCTTTAACTGTGTTCCTTTTCCCTCCTTGTCTTGTGTGCTCTAGGACTACTTTGTATCCACTGTTGGTCATCCTCCCTGCTGGTCTCGTTTGAAGCTTCCAAGGTGGTCCTACGTTGTCTCTTCGCTCTCTAGGGGTACCAGTTTGTCCCTAGTGTGTCTTGCTTGACATAGGGTGACGGTATCTCCGGGGAGAGGTAAGACTCACTCTTCGCTCCTGTGAAGTTGGTGCTTCGGCCTAGGGACCGGTTCCCCATGACAGAAAGCCAAGCTCACGTATACTCATTCACCTGAGCGAAGATGGATAGGGGGGCTTCCTTCGATGCCCTCATGGATGATTCTCTGACTATAGAAACCCCCGAAACCACCATGAGAGAGTTAGCAGCAGCGGTAGTCAATCTACAAGCTGAGCTTAAGTTAGTAAGAGGGGAGAACCAACGCCTGGTGTCCGAGTTAGAGGTTTTGAAAACGCAAAAACAGATAGGGGTTAGAGTGACAGACACCAATCCCAAACATAAAAGAAGTTATATACAACCAGCACATTTCCAGGTCCCTTCCTCCGTTTCGGCCTCTGCACCTGTAGTCTCGACTCCCTCCCCGTTAACGTGACAGTAGTAACACCTCCTCAAACACCTCTAGAAATGCCCGAAAGATTCAATGGGGACAGTAATAAGTACGGGGTCTTCATGAATCAGTGTCACCTTCAATTCTTATGCCGCGCCGCCTCTTTTCCGGATGATGCGGCTAAAGTAGCCTTTATAATCTCCTATCTGAGTGGTAACGCGGCGCTTTGGGCGGTGCCCCTCGTAGAAAACGACGACCCCATTTTGTACGACTTAACCCAGTTCAATGAAAGGATGAGGAGTCTCTTTGCCAGACACTCCTATATGCAGACCAGTGACAACGAATTATTGAATCTTAAACAGGGTTCTAAGGATCTGTTAACCTACATCACCACCTTCAACCGACTAGTTGCTGAAACTCATTGGCCTGAGGAAAAGAGAACCTCCTTATTCTATAGGGGATTGAAAGATGAGCTTAATGACATCCTCTCCCAGATAGTGGACCCACCGGAGGAGTGCTCTGCGTTCATGGACTTGGTAGTCAAGTTAGACCATCGCCTGACTGAAAGGAAAGGAGAGAAGACCAAAGGAGAATACTCTCGCCTTTTCCTTGCTAGAAGTGAGAAGAAAGAAGCTCGGGACACCAGTGAGCCTATGCATATAGGGGTATTAGGGGCCCGTTGTCCAGTGAAGAGTGCGAGAAACGCAGAAAATTGAATCTCTGCCTGTATTGTGGCAAAGGTGGTCATTTCGCCAGAGAATGTCCTGGGAAACCTAGAACTGCCCTGAAAACCTCTGCTGTCAGAACTGGCTCAGTTGTACTGTCGGAAAACTAAATGACTTGGAGAGTATAGAGGTCGCTCTTCCAAGTACTTCTCTTTTACAGACCTCTCATTTCCTGGCCAATACCCTGGCGCCTGTGCCCAAGCATTTCACCATTACTGTTGTGTTTATTCTACCATCCCAGCATAGAAATTCCATGTCTATTCTGCTGGATTCTGGGGCTACGGGGAATTTTCTGGACATTGCGGTAGCTAAGGGACTAGCATTCATTCCAAAAACACAACCCGAAAGAGTAAGGGCTGTTGACGGGGCAGAATTGTCCTCTGGCTTGATAACTTACCAAATATCAGACCTCATCATGCTGTGTGATAATGGGCATGCGGAAGTCATCACGTTTGATCTTATCGACACCCCCAATTTTGGTGCCATTCTCGGAGTTCCGTGGCTACAGCTACATAATCCGCATATTGATTGGGTTTCTAGGAAAGTAACGCTACGCTCTCCTTATTGTGTGGTGCATTGTTACCAAGACACCACTCACTGGCAATCCCCTTTATGTTGTGCCCTTTCGAGTACAGACTCTTCCGTCCTGCCCTCTGAGTATCTCGAGTTCGCAGGGGTCTTTGATGAAGTTAAGGCAGTGGCATTGCCCCCACATCGGTCCTATGACTGTAGAATTGATTTGATACCTGGGGCAGATCTGCCAGTTAGTAGGGTGTACGCTCTCACAGAGCCTGAGACTAAATATCTTTCAGAATACCTGCAGGACATGTTGAAGAAGGGATTTATACGCCATTCGACTTCCCCTGTCTCCTCCCCTATTTTTTTTATCCCCAAACGGGAGGGAGGCCTAAGAGCGTGCCTGGATTATCGTGCCCTAAACAAGGTAACTATAAAGAACAAATACCCTCTTCCGCTCATCTCTAATCTCCTGGATCAGGTGCGTAAGGCCAAGATTTTCACTAAACTTTATCTAAGAGGGGCTTATCATTTGATTAGAGTCAGAGAAGGAGATGAGTGGAAGACGGCCTTCCGCACCAAGTTTGGCCTGTACGAGTATTGTGTCATGCCTTTCGGCCTGTGCAATGCCCCGGCGGCTTTTCAATTTTTTATAAACGAAATCCTAAGGGAGTATCTGGACGTATGTGTCATCGTCTACATAGACGATATTTTGATTTATTCCCAAACTGAAAAAGAACATGTGGAACATGTAAAACGTATACTACGACGTTTACAGGACAACCATCTATTCGCCAAACTAGATAAATGTCTCTTCCATACTCGGAAAGTAGACTTCTTGGGATTTGTCATCTCCCCTGAAGGAATCCATATGGATCCTGCCAAGGTGTCAGCCATAACCAATTGGGCCAGTCCTACTACAGTCAAGGAGGTGCAATCCTTTTTAGGATTTGCCAACTTTTATCGGAGGTTCATCAGTCATTTCTCCAAACTCATCACTCTGATTACAAGACTCTTAAAGAAAGGAGTGGTGTTTGAATGGGATAACGCTGCTGAAAAAGCTTTCCAAGCACTAAAAAACTGTTTTACTTCAGCGCCCATCATCCGACATGCAGACGAAGCACAGCCCTATTATGTAGAAGCCGACGCCTCTCAGTATGCAGTGGGTGGAGTGTTATCACAACGTGACCAGAAATCAGGAACCCTCCATCCAGTGGCCTACTTTTCTAAAACCCTTTCACAGGCAGAACAGAATTACACCATTGGAGAAAGAGAACTACTGGCCATTAAAATGGCATTCCAAGAATGGCGCCATTATCTATTGGGATCCCCTCATGTCATCACTATTTACTCCGATCATCGGAATCTCCAGTTCTTTAGGTCAGCCAGAGCCCTTACACCAAGACAGATGAGGTGGGTCTCCTTTTTTTGTGAATATGACTTCGTTATCAACTTCCGCCCTGGAGTGAAACAAGGGAAAGCTGACGCTCTGTCTCGCTTGGGGAAAGATCATAAATACATAGTTGAGACCCCCGTGCTCATTATACCAGAAAACAAGATCATAGCTGCTGGTGACTGTCATAGCAAGGAAGTTGACTCCTTTTATTCGCAACTAGATCGGGCTTTTGCCTCTCTTGATCGTGATGAGTGGTTGACAGATCCTTTGAACAAAGTAGAGAAAAACCTGTTTTACCATGACAATCGTCTGTTCATTCCCTCGGAAGAAACCTGTGATCTGATTATGAAGTGGTGTCATACTCTACCATTGGCAGGACACCCTGGGGGGGAAAAGACGCTGCAAACCTCCAGAGATGGTTCTGGTGGAGAGGCATGACTCAAGGCCTGTCCTACTTGTGCTCGGCAGAAAACTCTGCACTGTGCTCCTGCTGGCCTATTACAGCCCTTGCCTGTTCCCAGTATTCCCTGGTCATCCATCAGCATGGATTTCATCACAGACCTACCGCTAACGCGAAGCTTCACCACTATATTGGTTGTGGTGGACATGCTGTCCAAAATGGCGCATTTCATCCCCCTTAAGAAACTGCCAAAAGCCAAAGAACTCACAACTGTGTTTATCGAAAACATAGTAGGTTTACATGGATTGCCCACTGTAATTATCTCAGATAGGGGCCCTCAGTTCGTGTCCAAGTTTTGGCAAGGGATGTGTAAGGCGCTTCACATAGATCATTGCCTATCTTTGGCCTATCATCCACAAACGGATGTGCAAACGGAGAGAACAAACCAAACTCTCGAACAATATCTCCGAAGTCTCATGAGCACCATCACTAGTGATTGGGTCCAAGCACTTCCCTTGGCAGAGTTTGCTTACAACAACACCACACACTCTGCTTCCAAGATATCGCCCTTTTTTTTTTACTAAAGGGTATCACCCTCAATTCCTCCCCCTTCATCTTCCTCCCTCTGTCTCTGACATACCCGCAGTCACAGAACACCACACACATCTCACGTCCATATGGGAACAGGCCAGACAAGAACTACTTGAAGCCAAAGAGTACATGAAGGCCCAAGCTGACAAACACAGGCGCCCTGCTCCAAACTATAAGGTAGGGGATCAAGTATGGCTATCCACCAAAAACCTCCGACTATCCGGACCCGGCAAATTACAACCCAGATATGTAGGTCCATTCACAGTCATACATGTAATTAATCCAGTTGCGGTGAAATTAGAACTTCCCTCAGACATGCAAGTACATCCTGTTTTTCATACTTCCTTGCTTAAGGTGTATACTCCTCCTTCGTGCCCCGAGCCTCCGCCTCCTCCTGTCACAACAGAAGGAGAATTGGAGTACGAAGTCAGACGTATCATTGATTCACGAAGATATAGAGGTAAACTTCAATAGCTTATAGATTGGGTGGGCTACGCCCCGGAAGATAGGACTTGGGAGCCAGCTGAAAATGTACATGCTCCCTTGTTGGTGAGGCGATTTCATGCACTACATCCCTCTAAATCCAGACCAGTGAATAGGCCTTTAGGGGGGAGAACTGTTAGCCGCCAGGCTTCATGTACCTTGTTCCTGTTGCAAGATGGAAAAACTACCAGTCCCACAATGCACTGAGAAGGATGCAGGGTTGTATGCTGTCCCATGCTGCTTTGGTCTACAGTCAGGTGACCACTATAGTACAAAAGCGTCCAGCTCCCGTTCCCAGGTGCTTGGCTTTCTTCCTCGCAAGTACCACGCCCCTTCCTTCGTTGGATCCTTCCTGTTGTGCTTTCCCAGTGATTCTCTTCCGCCCTCCGGTTCCTTCTCGCTGCCTAGCTGTGATTTGGAATAGAACTGTGAGTTTTAGGGGCTTCTAGAAAGAATCTTTTCTCCCTGTCTGTGGCCACAGGCACCTTGCACTCTAGCGCGAGGTCGCGCTGCATGCCCCTGTTCACAATTGTGCTAGGCGTTTCGGAAACGTCTCATTTTCCTTCATTCCTTCCCCGCCATTACTGCGCAAACTTCCTTTTTTTTTGTTTTTGTGTGCTTGATAATTATTTGGCCTTCCGAGCGCGAGGATGTGCTTGTGACATTTCTACATTTTCCAAAGGACTCCACCTTTTTCGAAGTAAGGCTGTTTTCTGTATAAGCGCTAGATGGCGCTATTCACCTCTTTTTAATTTTTAGTTTCATGTCACACGGCTGACACTCGGCACGTCTGCCTTCTTTGTCTCCGGTCTCCGGTCACCACAAAGCTGTTCAGCAGACGATACGTGTGTTGTCGGCTGGTTCAAAGGACCTTGATTTATATGCCTGAACGTTCTGTTAGTAATAGAACGACTGGATCCCTTGAGCAAAAACGGCGGACACACTCCACAAGACGGCAGGAATTATACCCCTTTGCCTTCAGTGTCTACTTCTAGTTCAATATTGGCAGACACGTGCCCTTGATTTATATTGGAACTGCAAGACTTGCTGCTGGAAATAGTTCCTTTGAGTTGCCTTACTTTCTTTCACCGAAGAGATCACCATCTGTGATAACCACACACTGTCCCAAGTGAGTATGTGAGGGCATACAACCTGTGTTCCTTGTTTTATTATGCGATACTTTACCCTACCTGAAGAGATTCCCCTTTAACTGTGTTCCTTTTCCCTCCTTGTCTTGTGTGCTCTAGGACTACTTTGTATCCACTGTTGGTCATCCTACCTGCTGGTCTCGTTTGAAGCTTCCAAGGTGGTCCTACGTTGTCTCTTCGCTCTCTAGGGGTACCAGTTTGTCCCTAGTGTGTCTTGCTTGACATAGGGTGACGGTATCTCCGGGGAGAGGAAAGACTCACTCTTCGCTCCTGTGAAGTTGGTGCTTCGGCCTAGGGACCGGTTCCTCACGACACCCTGTCCCCAAGAACTCAACTTGGTCAGGTTCAAGTTCATCTCAGACAGTTCCTTCACAGGGACTGGGATCATCTCCCTCAAGAGACTGATCCTCACTCTGAGTCTGGGGGAAAGACACAGCCTTACCCCTCCTGCTCCTTCTCTTGGAAGGCCCCTGGTCCATTGTTCCAGGATCTAGGGCCTGTTCAGTGTTTGTCGGTTTGGCCTGTGACCTGGTCACAGCAAACACATCTGCAGAGATGCCCAGCATTGCTGCATGAGTCCTAAGTTCCACTTCAGCCCAGGCTGAAGTCTCCAAATAATTGCCTGAGAAACATTCTACAGGTAGGTCTGAGCTAACCACAACTTTCATAGGGCCAATTACCTCTCCCCAGCTGAAATTAACAACTGCCAAGGAATGGTCAGTCCTGACATTGTTTGCATGGGCCACTTGGTACATTTCTCCAAGTATAATTTGGTCAGGGGCCACAAGGTCCTCTGTCACCATAGTGACACTTGCACCTGTCTCCCTGTATGCCATGGCCTCCTTACCATTTATTAAAGGCTGCTGTCTGTATTTGCCCAGATTACTGGGACTGACAAACAGGGTGGCAATATCCATGCCACCATCACAGACCAGCACAGCCTGAGCTGGAGTTATGACTAGGCCAAGACCCATCTCAGAGCCCAAGGTTAACCCTACTAATCCATTGTTCCCTGTACCACCACTTGTACTTGTGCTAGGGGGCGCAGTTGCCTTAGGGGCAGTGGTGGTAGGAGGATTTTCCTTGGCTTTTGAACAATCAGCATCTTTTGTCCAAGGGGTCTTTACCTTACAAAAGTAACACCAAGGTTTCTTTCTGCCTTTACCTTTGTTGGATTGTTACTCCCCCCAGATGCAGGTTTTTGGGGCCCTGATGAAGACTGTTTTTGATCTTTACCCTTGTCCCCACCCTTATCTGGAGTTTTAGAATCTTGCTTCTTCTGGTCACCACCAGAGTTCTCTGTTTTCTACTTCACCCTGGTTCTGACCCACTTATCTGCCTTCTTTCCAAATTCTTGAGGAGAAGTCAGATCAGAGTCCTCCAGGTACTGATGCAATAACTGATTTTGGCAATTATTAAGGATCTGCTCCCTCATAATCAAATGATACAATCCATCAAAATCATGTACTTTGCTGCTAAGCAACTAGCCTTCCAGAGCCTTAATAGCACTATCCAAAAGTCTACCCAGTCCTGATTCTGTGTCTTCTGGGTGTCTTTGAACTTAATCCTGTACTGTTCAGTGGTTAAGCCAAATCCATCAATGAGAGCACTCTTCAAAACTGAGTAATTGTCAGCATCCTCTTCTCTAACAGTGAGGAGCTTATCTCTTCCATTGTCAGCAAAGGAGAGCCACAAGATAGCTGACCACTGCTCTTGAGGGACCCTCTGTACTTTACAGGCCCTCTCTAAAGCAGTTATCCATTTATGGATGTCATCCCCAACATGGTATGGAGGGACAATCTTGTTCAGGTTCCTATTATCAAAGGAATGTTCCTTAACTCTAGGGACACTGTTGCTGCCACCATGGGACTCTAGTCCCAACTTTTGTCTAGCTCTCTGGACTTCTAGGGACTCCTTATCAAGGGCCAACTGCTCTTGCCTGAGCCTAAGCCTAGCTTTCTCAAGCTCAAGAAGTGAGTACTCCCTATCAAAAGAGTGGTCCCTCTTGCTAGATACAGACGTCCCTACAGACTGTCCTGAGTGATTAGACTTTGCAGAGGGAGAGCTAAATCTCCTTGGTAAACTCTGCACTCTTCCAGGAGGAGTAAAGAGAGGGCCCTCATGGCCTCCTCCATTCTCCTCTTGAAGATCTGAGTTATCCAGATGGGAACCATCAGGTTCCCCCTGGTCAGGGTTAGATTCCAGGTCATAAAAGGTGTCACCTCCTGACCTGTTCTCATTCCCTTTCTCACCCACTCTCTCCTGTTCATCTGAACCAGGGGTTTTCCTTACGTCATCTAGAAGTAACACCTCTACCAGACACTGAGTGTTGGCACTTCTCCCGATCTTCAACTTTCTAGAGGCACACAGGGCTTTCAGTTCCTGGAAAGAAAGCTCACTGTATCTAGAAGGCAGAGAACCACTGGCATCTCCTTTAGCAGACATACTAAGTGTGGTGAGGTGTTACACCGACCTAACCTAGTGGGAACTAAACTCTCTGAGGTTGGAGAAAGGGTGTGCTAGACCCTTGACTTACCCAACCCTAAGTTCAGTAGAACTTACTTATTCTAAGCTAGTATTATATGTACCTAGTACTAACGGTTGTTCAGTTAATCAATACAAAGATTTATCTGGTAAAACAATGCAGGCTTGAATCCCAACCGCTGAACACCAATGTGAGAGGTTGGCCTGGTATATGCTGTCCACTAATTAAAGTGGGCACCTTGCACCAGTCTAAACAACCCTTATGGTGATTTAAGAGGTCAAAGATAACCTTAGAAAGCTAACCAAGTGGTAGCTGTGGAGAGCAGCCTTCAAGCTTAGTCTTGAAGGAATGTTAAGCAGCTTGTTTCACCAGAATGTAACCTTATAGTATTGGTTAAATGAAAGGAGAACCACACAGTAGTTATAAAAATATGTATAAATTGATATAACACTATCTAGTACGACACAGTATCTCCTACACGGAGATAATCACAAAGCACACAATACTTATGCACAGAAATGATAGTATATAGCACTAATACACAGTGGGCCCCAGGGGGGACCAAACCATATACTAAGTAAGTGGTATTAGAACCACGACTCGAGTCGAGACAGAGTCGAGAGGACGTAGAATCGCTGGGACCCCAAGGAACCACCCAAGGTGACTAGATAGGGACCTCACGGAGGACGGGTGCAGTGTGGGAACACGACCGTGTGCTCCGTACAATTCTATGGGAAAGTCATGGTTGAAGTTTTAGAGTTTAAGGACCCTTCCCAGTGGACTTAGAAGTACCCCCGTGGAAGACAGGAGGTTGGAGAGCCACCCCACCCGTGGATACCGAGGTACCCAAGTTACCTATCCCAGGGAAGCCGGGTGCATAGGTCTGGAGTGGCTTTGGAAACCGCTGTCGAATCCAATGGAGGACTTCGAAGAAGAGCCGCTGTTGGAAGGAAGAAAAGTGCAGTTGGAATCCAAAGGTGGACTCTTGTCGAAGAGTACCTGAAAGCAGAGGGGACAGAGTCTAGGTTACTCAGGAGTGACCAGGGGCTCGGTAGACGAATGCCCACTGATGTTGGGTGCTTCAGGTGCGTTTATGGAGTCCTTGACTCTGCAGCTACGGGGACCAGGAGACGTCGAGGATGACCAGGAGCCAGATACGAGCTGTCCCACAAAGGATGTCGAGTGCTGAGGGGTCGTGTCCGGCGGGAGCACCAACAAGCTTTGGCAACAACAACCCACGCAGAACGTCAAGGATGTGTACGGTTCGGACCAGCAAGTTCCAGAAGACTTACCAAACACAGGGGCATCAGGGCAAGCCTGGAGCAAGCAGAGGAGCCCAAGAAAAGCAGAGTTGACCCTCAAGTGGACCCACAGGCCGGAGGCACAGGAGTCGCAAGAGGACCTCGAGCGATTTCACCAAACAACAGCCCACGGAGCACTTAGGAGGTCAAAGTTCTTAGTAGGAAATGGTGCCAGGCATTGGGGCTACTTGGAGCCCAATGCACTTGTTCGGGAAGTGCCAACAAGCAATTGCACTTGCAAATGTATGCGGTGCACAGGGGTTCGGGTATTGCAGGCCCTACAAGGGATTCTGACCTCAAACTTGGTGAGATGGCAGCTCTGGCCTCGGGGGATGTAGAAACCCACCTCCTGTGTTTCTGAAGCCTTCGGAGTCGGTAGGCGCTCAGGATCTGCAGACCATAAAGCAGTGTTGTGGTGCCTGCGGATGCAGGGGAGTGACTCCTTCACTCAAAGGGAGATATCTTCGGTTGTCCTTGATGCTCCACAGGTCCTGCATGGATCCTGTATGGTGCACGGACCCAGACGATGCAGCAGACTGAGTGGGAGACGAAGTCACGCCCAAACGAAGTCCAGCGAAGTCCAGAGTGTCTAAACGGTCGAAGTTCAGTGGTTTCTTGTTCAGAATCTGTCCACATCGAATCTAAGGTCCTACAGCCAGGTAAGCCCTTATGTACCCAGGGAAGAAAGTTGGCAAGATTCAGGGGACCCTTGGCTCCTAGGGGAGCTTGGCTCAGCAGCAGGAGGGAAGAAATGTGTCTCTGATTGGCAGCAACCATTTTGTGCTGTCCGGCACTAGAAGGCTGGTACCGAGAACAGCAGGGACCCCACGAAGCTCTCTTCTGAGGGGTGGAATCATACCTCCCATACCGGTTACCGGTGTGGGGGTATGATTCCAACATGTTTGACACCAAACACGATAGGGTTTGTTTCAGCCGTTTTAGAGTTGGTCAACACGCGGTCGCATAATGCCACTCTATATGTCGTAAATGGCTGCTTCACTGACAACCCGGGAGAATGGACTCCATAGGCTGCAGGGGTGTCCTGCTCATGCAGTGGCACCCTCTCACTTAGAACCAAGCACCCTGCCTTCAGAATTATTAAGGCCTGCTATAGGTGTGACTTATAGGTTTTGAGTGCAGTGACCCTTAGATATAGTAAACCTATATCTGAAGTAAGTGGTGCATGCACCAACTTACACAGGCTGCAATGGCAGACCTGTAGTTCCTTTTTGCATGGCCTCTCATGGGTGGCATACTACATGCTTCAGCCCATGGGAGGCCTCTGGGGTACCTATGCCCTGGGTACATGTGTACCATATACTAGGGACTGACAAGGGTACCCCAGTATCCAATCTGTAGTGTACCTAAGTACATAACATAACATAACAGTTTAGGGAGAAAGCAGATAGACTGGGGTCCTGATTTGCAGTATCCCAGTCAGACTAGTGAAAAACAGTATTACATTCAGCAAAAAGTAGGGGTAACCATAAGAAGCAGATCCTACTTTCCTACAGTTACTATCCAACCAAATCAATCTGCACTGAGAACACTACCCACGTTAAACTGCTTGCGATTAAACTGTCGGTCAGCAGTCAAGCATGCCACTGAAATAGCGGAAACCATCCTACTACATAAAATTGGCATTTGTTTTCTGACCGAAACCTGGTGAAAAGACCACTCATCCCCCATTATCGATCTTTTCACTCCTCCGGGCTTCTCAACGATTTGTCACAACCGCAAGGATCGTGTCGGTGGTTGAATAGCTATCATACACAAAAATGATCTATGCTTCAAACCCTTCCATAAAGCCGAATCCTCTACCTTTGAATATCTTTGAGTTGATCTCTCCTCCAAAGGCTCCATCCCTATCAAATCCTATATCATCTATCGCCCACCAGGTGAAAATACACAATTATTCAAGGATGTAATAGACCTAATAATGCAAAACTCCATGAAAGACTCCACATACATCATACTAGGAGACCTTAACCTGCACCTGAACAATGCCTAAGATGTAACAGTACAAGCCTTATCCACCCTCCTTTAAACAAAAGATCTCAATCATCACTGTAGAAAGCAAACTCACAATAAAGGCTCTACCCTTGATGCAACCATCTTCAACCATAATACCATATCCCTCCATTTCATTCTACCCACCGACTGGACTTACCACCACCTAATTCTATTCTATCCAATATCAACCAACCTAAGCTCCACACCCACACTAATCGTCCTAATTACTGGACGAGAAAAATGCACAAAATTCCCCAATCAGAGTTAGAATCCCTAATCAGTTCCCAAATTCTAACTCCACCCGACCTTACTTCGACCGATGACCTCACCTCCCACTATAACACTAAAATGGCAGAACTTCTTGACACTGTCGCCCCTCTAAAACTCCAGAAATCGAGAACTATCCATTCCAGATGTTTGTTCAATACAGACCTTAATAAAGAGAGATGACACTTAGGCTGGCTGAAAGAAACTGGAGACACCAACCCTCACCGACCCATCTCTCTCTCCTCCAAGCTGAATGCTTAAAATGCAAAAAACCTATCTACAGAGAAAAATCAATTTTTTTCTGAGCCCAACTTGACCACTTCAGGAACAGACTGAAAGACCTTTTTAACATCATCAAACAGTAAACCGCCTCTTTCCCACCACATTCAACTGATGACTGTTAAGCAATGCAAAGATTTCACCAAATTCTTCTCTGAAAAATAAACATCGAACTCACACTGGACCCCTCCACCTCTTCACTCTATGCACAATGCCCCTTCTACAAAAGATGGTCCCCCACATTACCAAACCTCCAATCAATGGTGGTCCCCCCAAACCCACCTCCTCAGGAGCCTGGAACACCATCCACAATCACATACAACTGAAACACAGTGCAATCTAGACCAAGTTTGAAAATATCTCTGAAGAAGTCATTAAAAGTCTTGCATGCATGAAGCCAACATCACACCTATCTGACCCACTTCCCTCCTCGCTTCAAAAATCTCAGACACATCATCTCCCCAAATTGAAATAAAATCATTAACTTTTCCCTATCCAGCAGCTCTTTGCTGGCCTCCCTTAAACTCTGCCAAGTCATCCCCCTCATCAAAAAGCCAGACTCCGACTAGAATGGCCTTAACAGTTACAAACCTATAACCAACCTCCCTCCACTTGCCAAAACTATAGAAAAATGTGTGCTCTCACAACTCAACAGCCATTTTGAAAAATTCCACCTACGTGACACCTTCCAATCTGGGTTCAGGAAAGGCTGCAGTACGGAGACTGCAATCCTGAACATCACTGATGACTTACACAAATCTCTAGACGATGGTCAGACCTGCCTCCTAATCCTCCTGGATCTCTCAGCGGCCTTTGATACTGTCAACCACAACATTCTCCTAAACACCCTCTCACAGCGTGCAGGCATCAATGGTGCTGTCCTTCAGTGGTTTGCCTCATACCTAAATCAACAATCTCACCTAATCATACTGAACAATTCCACTTCACCAACAGTATAAGTCTCACAAGGAGTTCCCAAGGATCAATTCTGTCCCCTGCCTTGTTCAAACTCTATATGGAACCACTTGCAGATATCGTGAAACAGGCCAAAACTGCCTACCATCTCTATACAGATGACACCCAACTCTACATTAAAATCTTGTCATCTAAAGACATCCAGCACCTAAACAACACTCTCTCCATGGTACAGTCCTGGCTGACCAACAACCACTTAAAGCTCACCCTATCAAAATCAAACTCCTCCTCATCCAACCAAAAGGAAAGTCCTATCCTGTCCATAAGTGACTTGACAACCTAACTGTATTAAACTGGAAACTATCTACCTCCAACTCTGTTAAGTCACCAGGGATTACACTTGACAAACACCCGAGCATGAAAGACCAAATCTGATACAGACTTCTAGCCGCAGATCCCTTACTTTAGAATTTCCGCAGGCGTTTGACAGAATCCAGAAGATTTTTCGTGAGCAGTACTCCTGCGTTAGGGGAGGTGGCATAGATCGGCTCCATATCTGTCGTCGTCTTCCCCAGAAGTGACGTTGTGGTACCAATAATGGGCTACCAAGGCATGCTGATGTCAGTTCCTTGCTTTCCATGCCAGCCAGCACTGATCCAGAAAAGAGCTACCCCTCTGTCACTTTTTGACAGCCCTTTGGTCGTCGTTTTGTCGACTTCTTTTGAGATTTACCTCCTGGTGTGTTGAGGATGTCCTCGCGCAAGTCTGGTTTTAAGCCCTGTGGCGACTGTCACCGGCCGATGTCGGCGACGGACCCGCACCTCGTTTGCCTTTGGTGTTTGGAGCACGACGGCGACACCAAAGCGTACTCTGATTGCCGGTCTATGGCTTTGAAGGCTTTGAGGGAGCAGTCCCTAAAGCTGCTAGCAGCCCGTGTTAGAATAGAAATATTCGTGTTTGTGCATTGCCTATGTAAAGTTAGCATTCGCTGCCCCATTTTCTGTTCAGGCGCCATTTTGAATCATGATCGAAACTAATCCTCTGTTATGTTTCGCTTCTGCAATGTTAGGTTTTGCTTCACTAATGAAGAGACTGTTCATATTAGCGCATACCTTTCTCTCTAGATAGAGGCCCTCTCCCACTTGTCTGGTGACGGGCCCGACTGGCACAACCTTGGACTTTGCAACTTTGTGTAAGATACGAGTGCTGAGACCGGTTTTTTTGTATTCCATTGCTTAGCAGCACCTGTCTGGAAAATTCCACTATGGGTGTGTTTTAGCCCAGTTGCGAAACATACATAATGTATCTCTATGTTTGTCAATTTCAGTCCCTCTGCAGCATTCCTAGAGACTGGGCAGACTGGGCTCCGCTCTGAGTGTATCTAATAAACAGTTATTGGTTTGTATTCTCTACTGCCTGACCGACTCTTCATTTGGTATGGAAGGCTGAGAGGTGGTCATTAGTGACCCGGGTGACCCTAATCGGGCCACTTCCTTCACCCAGCATGTGACTCTGCACTGGTCGAGATCCCGGTTGAGGGGAAAAGCCTGGGATCGTTCACAGAGCCCGAAGTCCTCTTCTTCCTGCTTGAAGTTGTCAGTACATTCAAGTAGAAGGCATAAGAAGAGGTCGAAATGTTCTTTGACTTATCTTCGTCCATCAGCTGACGAGATGAGAGAGCCTCGGCGTCTAGGCCTCACTCTCTGGAACCAGCGCCTAGGCCAACCCCGCGCCTTCCCGAATTTCCAAAGGCCTGTGTGACCCCTGCCAGCTGAAAGAGTTCTATGAGGCCATGTGCTCTGGTTCCGTGCCAGCAGCTCCTGCCCCGGTGGGGCCCCACAGATCCATTCCTGGATACGGACTGGCACCGGTCGAGACATCTCAGCCTTCTCTGGCGCCGGTGCTGATGCCCATGCTCCTGGTGCCACTGGCCCACCCCGGCAACGCCGTCCCCACCGTCATTCTGGACTCCGAGCCAGAGGGGCATTCTTCAACACGGACTCTGACACCGATTGCCACCTTGCCTCCCATATCAGAGCCTGAACCAACTATCTTACCTAATCAAACTGAACAATTCCAGATATCCTGAAACAAGCCAGAACTGCCTACCATCTCTATGAGGATGACGCCCAACTCTACATTAAAACCTTGTATTTAACAACATCCAGCACCTAAACAGCATTTTCATTCGGTATGGAAGGCTGAGAGGTGGTCATTAGTGACCCGGGTGACCCTAATCTGGCCACTTCCTTCAGTTGGCGCCCGAACAGGGACTCCTTCAGGTGATTGATCCATCCCCTTTCCGCAGACGGAGGGGAGGCCGAGGACATCGTCAGGTCGGACTGATGGCTCAGGGATCCCTTGCTCGCAGCTGCCCCTTCTGGCCTGCCGGACGGTGCCTCGCCCAGTGGTCATCCCGACTGGAGTCCTGAACGGCGAAACCCTTGGATCTGACCGTTTGGTCTGAAGAGTCGGCAGTGGAGAATTGGTCTGTTTGTGCTACTCATATCAAGTGAGTTTGTTTTGGTTCTTTGTGGATATGGTACCATTGTGGTTTGAGTTTTGTACGGTCTGATGATCATTTTTGATAAAAGTATTTGCAACTAGTTTGCTGGGTAAAAATAACTAACTTGTTTTCCTTTTAGAAAAAATGCCTAGTGTTAGACCTGGCACCATTGGCGTGAGTCTCCCTTCCATTTTTTTGCTGTTGCCTCCTGTGTTTTTGCTGTGTGTTGAACTCCGTTTTGCTGGTCTGGATGCTTTGGGCACTTTGCCACTGCTGTTCAGTGCCAAAGTGCAAGTGCTCCCTTTGTAAATTGTTGTGATGGATTGGTGTTTCCATGATTGGCTATTTGATTTACTAGTCAGACCCTAGTACAGTGCACTATGTGTGCCCAGGGCCTGTAAATCAAATGCTGCTAGTGGGCTGCAGCTCTGATTGTGCCACCCACAGGAGCAGCCTGTAAAATGTAACTCTGGCCTGCCATTGCAGAGCCTGTGGGCAGTCTGGGACTGCCATGTCAACTTGGCAAGTGCACACACTTGCCAGTCCCTAAACCTTCCCTTTTCTACATATTAGTCACCCCTAAGGTAGGCCCAAGGTACCCCTGTAGGCAGGGTGCAGTGTACGTGAAAGGTAGGACATGCCCTGGTGTGTGTGGCATGTCCTGATAGTGAATTACTGCCTAGTTCGTTTTTAGGTCGAGCCTAGGCAGCGCTCATGCGCTGTCTGGAAGACCTGGTGTAATCCCTATACTGAGGGTAATCCCACCTGCTGCTTGCCCTTGGGTCTTTCTGGCATTGCTCTGCTTTCCTGTTTCCTTATTGGCTGGCTGTCTACAGACGTCACTTCCCTTTAATAGCAGGCAGCACCGACCAACTACAATTAAGTTACGCTGCAGGGCGGTATCTTTTCATTTAGGGACTACTTCGTTGTTTTTTTGCCATGGCGCCTGGTTCACGGGACGCCATGCGCATACGTTTAATATGCACGGCCGCTTCCATTATTACTTTTGCATTACCATGGAGAAAACCTTGACCTCGCGTGTCACCTCCTTTGCGGTGTGACGTTGCAACAACCCTTGTCACGTGCACATGTAAAAACCAAAGCGTATACAACTTATCGGTGGACATCTTTAAACAGGGTAGCGGTAGATGATAGATAATACGAATGTTACACGTTTTAAGAAATAAACGGCAAAACTACATTGGGGCATCAGGCTCGCGAACAGAAGCGACAGACTCAAATGCAGCATATACAAAGGCAATTCTACAAGATGGGTGGGTTTCTATCGCTCGTGTCTTCGAGCACTGTGTCCCAATCCAAGATGGCCACTTCGCCTAGAGTCTGATGCGATTAGTAGTTCAGAAGTCCTATTTCCGTGTTTACTAGATAATCGGTGCCGTCACAGTAACTAGAACTCCCATAGGTATCCATATTTTACGGGGTCCGGCACCCGGTAAATGGGGACCTAACCTCTCGGGTTACAAGGCTCAGTCCAGCTCCAGGTCCAGGTCCGTTAGTGCAACGAAGAAACCTCAGAGCGAGGCTAGGAACGCATCGCCATTGAAAGTGAGAGGCAGGTAGTCCGGAAGGGGCGGAGCTAAAAGGATTCCTCGTAGTCGCCTGGAAGAGTGCCTGAGGAGAGGTGCGTGTGGATGGGGGTTAAAGATGTTTATGGAGCGGTAAAAATAGGCTGGGATAAAACCCGAGCTATGTCAAATCCGAGTTGAAGCTGGAGCGCAGTCTCTTCTCTCCTGAAACTGAGTTGCTATCGAGGTAGAGTTGGCATCTCTCAGTCAATTCATCCCCATTTGGAGGGTGTCACTGACTTATTGGACTCGGTTGCACACCTCAAATAATCAAAATGACCCCTTACACCTACACAGGAGCATCTCCCTGTAACATGCTTATCCTCTAGTGAGTTCAACGTCATAACACCCCAAACTACTCAATGTCACCCTCTTCGCAGATTCAGCAGGTTTCTCGTGTAGTTCAGTTTGACCTCCCTGCTAACTATCAACACCCTCAAAATGTGCACTTCCATTGACTTTTGTGGAATCACACTGAAACTACCCCCACTTCACCTCTAAGGCTCTAGAGGGTGATGCACTTGAGGGGAAGCCAGGGCAGAAATGTAGCTGGAACGTGAGCATATGTGGCTAAAACTGAATTCAGAACAGCTTGTGCATCCCTCTGTCTAGGTGCTTTGCAATAGCTACAGTCTAATCCTTGGCTGCACAAAATGTCATAAATATGATAAATTGTTGGTGTTGGACTAGGCTGGCGGCTGCAGGGATTTGTAATTGCAACCAGATGGGAGTTCAAACTTGGGGGGAAAAAGAGGGCTTTAGCTGCTGTGATTCAGGCAGAGCAGGTGTTGAAACTGCTACAGACAAGGGGAAGTTGTGACTGGAGCCAGATTGATTTGTACTTGGAGCAGAGCAGAATTAGTCGATGCTTGTTTTCAAAACAAAGTGGGAGCCGAAGAGGCGATATTTGGAGCATGAGTGAAGTTGGTCGGAAATAAAGGTTACCTGTAAGTAACTGGTCATTATCCCTACGTCCCTTGACTTAATCCCAGTCATTACAAAAAGATATATGAAGGCCAACCTGGCCATATAGATGCAGTAAAACATTAGACATGTATATTATCCAAAGGGAACACCTTTAATTAGTGATTAAATCGGTTAATTTTAACTTGAAACCACCACTTTCAAGATCTTCTAACCAACTGAAAGATTTTCAGCCCCAAAATTCTCAATTCTGTAGTGCTTTACAAAGATATCAACAAAACGTAAAATATCAGTGCAACAGACCTCTGTCAATGGAACCCCCCGAACTTCTATCTAGGATGCTGTAACTCTTCTAGTGGACCTGCCCTGTCCCCTCTGAAATCAGGATTACTGCTAAAGTATAAGCATTAATAATAGAGGAATGAATCCAGCTACTTATGGTTATATTGGACGCTTTATGTCCCTGGTTAGGCCTGTCAAAATTAACAAACAAATTGTAATACTTCCTGAAAGTCTGTGAACGTTCCAGATAAACGGATACAGCAAGTATCACATGCAATAAATGAAAAGAAAAAAATTCTCTAGAAGAAGATGGTTAAAATGCAGAAAACTTTATCTGTTGTTTTCTATGCACCCTGGAGTTTACCTTTGGAAGAGAGTCAGATTTGAAAATAAAACCAACATCTAACATAGTTTAACATTGGAGATTGCATAATAAAACCCCCAATTTTTCTGGCAGATGTAATAGTCACTAGAAATTCCACTTTCCTAGACAAGTATATCAAATGTACAGAGGAAAGATTCTTAAAAGATACTCCCTGGAAAGAATGTAATACTATCGGGGGATTCCAAGGAGGAACCACAGGACGGACCCCTTGTCACTCTCAAGACAGAAAAGGTGCTCAGTAACCGCCATACTAGATCCTCATCTATACTGCCCCTAATGCTTTGGAGCGCCTTAATTCCTGCAGAATGAGTTCTCAAGAGGTAGCCTTCTTTTTATTGTATACTTCTGATATCCATCCTGAAGTAATTATAGTATAGAAACAACATCACGTTCTGTTGGAGATAGGAACCTGACTGAACACCAAGATCAAAAAGCTTGTCCAATGCTTATTGTAATCCTTGAGAGTAGGGCTGGGCGGAATTGGCGTAGCGCCACTACGCAGAACTTTTGAAAAAATGTTTGGAAAACGAGCACACGTCCTGAGGGTCCGTGTGCCTGGGACAGGGGTCCCTCGTGCCCGGGCAGGCTCCCCGATCTCCCCGGCCTGGGTGGGTTGAGAAGCAGGGACCGGCCCCGGGGCCTGGGTTTCAGTCAGGGCCTGGGGTTTGGGAGCCCCCGTCCTGCGGCCTGCCAAGTGTCCATCTGCCCGGGACAAGGGTCCCTGGTGCAGAGCCCCGGAGACCTGCAAGGGCAGGCGGGAGCCCTACAGCTATAGCTCGGCTCGGGGCAGGCAGATGGGAGTCCTTTCGGTCCCGGCCATCTGGTCGCACCAATCCCCTCGGCCATCTGGTCGCACGCAATGCTTTCCAATGGGGCGACCAGATGGCCGTGCCGGCCTGGAAGTCCCGATGAGGGCTCATTTGCCTCCCCGATCCCAGCCAGGGCTCCAGGAGGTCGGGCGCGTTCGCGCCTTGGGTCCCCTCCGTTACTCGGTGCGCACGGGTTACCAGAAAGTGGGGTAGCCTTCCTCCGGATTACTAGGGGCAGGGTATGCCGGGACACCCCTCCCAGGCTGGCGGTTCTCAGCCGGGAACGAGATGGGCTAGGCCTGGACAACACCTCCCCTCCATCCGGAGGGCTCCCTCCTCCGGCCCACGGCGTGGCAAAGTGCCCGGGACGGGCTCCATGGGTCCCGGGCAGTCCTACCCCGGGCGTCCGGGCCCGAGAGCTCCGGTGGTCCTCCCCATGCCTGAGGCCCAGCTGGGTGTCCCCGAGCCCCCCCTAGACGCAGAGCCCCCGAGCCCTGCGTGGGCAGGCGGGAGCCCTACCGCGAAGGCTCAGGGAGGGCAGATGGGACTCCTTTCGGTCCCGGCCATCTGGTCGCACCTTTCCCCTCGGCCAGCTGGTCGCACGCAATGCTTTCCAATGGGGCGACCAGATGGCCGGGCCGGCCTGGAAGTCCCGATGAGGGCTCATTTGCCTCCCCGATCCCAGCCAGGGCTCCAGGAGGTCGGGCGTGTTCGCGCCTTCGGTCCCCTCCGTGACTCGGTGCGCACGGGTTACAAGAAAGTGGGGTAGCTTTCCTCCGGATTACTAGGGGCAGGGTATGCCGGGACACCCCTCCCGGGCTGGCGGTTCTCAGCCGGGGACCAGATGGGCTGGGCCCGGACAACACCTCCCCAGCGTCTGGGGCTCCCTCCTCCGGCCTGCGGCGTGGCAAAGTGCCTGGGATGGGCTCCACGGGTCCTGGGCAGTCCTACCCCGGGCGTCCGGGCCCGAGAGCTCCTGCTGTCCTCCCCATGCCTAAGGCCCAGCCAGGGTCCCCGAGCACCCGGGAAGCGGAGCCCCCGAGCCCTGCAAGGGCAGACGGGAGCCCTACAGCGAAGGCTCGGGGGGCGGGCAGATGGGCGTCCTTTCGGTCCCGGCCATCTGGTCGCTCCTATCCCCTCGGCCATCTGGTCGCACGCAATGCTTTCCAATGGGGCGACCAGATGGCCGGGCCGGCCTGGAAGTCCTGATGAGGGCTCATTTGCCTCCCCGATCCCAGCCAGGGCTCCAGGAGGTCGGGCGCGTCCGCACCTAGGGTCCCCTCAGTCTCGCGATGCGCACGGGTTACCAGAAAGGGGGGGTAGCCTTCCTCCGGATTACTAGGGACAGGGTACTCCGGAACCCCTCTCGGCCTAGCGGTCCTCAGCCGTCAGCTGGACGGGCCAGGATGCTGCCCCAGCCTGGGGTCCGTCCCCGGGCCAGCCGTGTGGCAGGATGCCCGGGACGGGGTCCCGTGGGCCCGGGGAGCCTCCCCCTGCTCGGCTGGGTTCAGGGGCTCCCAGGGGCCCTGGGGAGGGCAGCCTCCCCACCATGGGCTCCGTCCTCGGTCCTGCCGCGTGGCAGGGTGACCGGGACGGGGTCTTGCAGGCCTGGGGAGGCTGCCCCTTTGCTCCGGGAGCCCCGGGTCCAGGGGCCCCACTGGGCCCCGGGTCAGGTGCTCCAGCCCTGGGCCCCGTCCCCCGGCCGGCTGCCCCGCCAAAGGCCCAGGACGGGGTTCTGTCGTGCCCGGGGAGCCCCCGCTCACTTGGCTGGGTTCAGGAGCTCCATCCGGGGCCCCTGAGGGCCCCGGGGAGGGCGGCCTCCCCACCCCAGGCTCCGTCCTTGGTCCTGCCGCGTGGCAGGGTGCCCGGGACGGGGTCCCGTGGTCCCAGGGAGGCTTCCCCTGCGCCTCTGGGCCCGGGAGCCCCGGCTGGGTCCAGGGGCCCCGGCTGGGTCAGGGGCCCCTCCGGGCCCCGGGTCGGGTGCTCCAGCCCTGGGCCCTGTCCCCCGGCCTGACGCTATGCCAAAGGTCCGAGACGGGGTTCTGTCGTGCCCGGGGAGCCCCCCTCGCTTGGCTGGGTTCAGGAGCTCCGTCCGGGGCCCCTGAGGGCACCGGGGAGGGCGGCCTCCCCACCCCGGGCTCCGTCCTCGGTCCTGCCGTGTGGCAGGGTGCCCGGGACGGGGTCCCGTGGTCCCGGGGAGGCTTCCCCTGCGCATCTGGGCCCGGGAGCCCCGGCTGGGTCCAGGGGCCCGGCTGGGTCCAGGGGCCCCTCTGGGCCCCGGGTTGGGTGCTCCAGCCCTGGGCCCCGTCCCCTGGCCTGCCGCTATGCCAAAGGTCTGAGACGGGGTTCCGGCGTACCCGGGGAGCCCCCCTCGCTTGGCTGGGTTCAGGAGCTCCATCCGGGGCCCCTGAGGGCCCCGGGGAGGGCGGCCTCCCCACCACGGGCTCCGTCCTCGGTCCTGCCACGTGGCAGGGTGCCCGGGACGGGGTCCTGCGGGCCCGGGGATGCTTCCCCTGCGCCTCTGGGCCCGGGAGCCCCGGCTGGGTCCAGGGGCCCCTCCGGGTCCCGGGTCGGGTGCTCCAGCCCTGGGCCCTGTCCCTCGGCCTGCCTCTATGCCAAGGGCCCAGGACGGGGGTCCGTCGGTCCCGTGCGGACCTCCCCCGCTTTACCTGCTTGTCGAGGTGTCTGCGGGCCCCGGGTCGGAGGGCCCGTCGGCTCCCCTTCTCGCAGCCCCCATGGCTGGGGCCCAGCTGGGGCCCTGGGCCTCCGGTCCCCCATGACCCGGCGCCCACTCACTCTTTTGTTGGGGCACAGAGCGACCAGATGGCTTCCCTTTCGTGCCCGGCCATCTGGTTGCACCTTTCCCCACGGCCATCTGGTCGCACCTATCCCCTCGGCCATCTGGTCGCACCCAATGCTTTCCTATGGGGTGAACAGATGGCCGGGCTTCCCTGGAAGCCCCGATGAGGGCTCCTTTGCCTCCCCGATCCCAGCAAGGGCTCCAGGAGGTCGGGTACTTTTGCGCCATGGGTCCCCTCTGTCGCCTCGTGTGCACGGATTGCAAGAAAGGGGGGTAATTTTCCTCCGGATTACTAGGGAGAGGGTCAATCAGACCTCCGTGAGGTCCGGCGATTCTGAAACAGGGGAAGGCAGCACCTGGGCCCGCCCGCCGGGGCCCCCAGGGGCCCGGGTACGCACCTGCCTCTCAGCCGCTTCCCTATGGTCCTTTTTCTCCGAGTTTGCTCAGTCAGACCTCCGTGAGGTCCGGCGATGCTGAGACAGGGGAAGGCAGCACCCGGGCTCCTGAGCCCTGCAGCCCCCGAGCCCTGCAGTCCCCGAGCCCAGCAGCCCCCGAGCCCTGCTGCCCCCGAGCCCTGCAAGGGCAGGCGGGAGCCCTCCTGCGAAGGCTCGGGGCAGGCAGATTGGCGTTATTTCGGTCCCGGCCATCTGGTCGCACCAATCCCCTCGGCCATCTGATCGCACGCAATGCTTTCTAATGGGGCGACCAGATGGCCGGGCCGGCCTGGAAGTCCCGATGAGGGCTCATTCGCCTCCCCGATCCCAGCCAGGGCTCCAGGAGGTTGGGCGCATTCGCGCCTTGGGTCCCCTCCGTGACTCTGTGCGCACGGGTTACCAGAAAGTGGGGTAGCCTTCCTCCGGATTACTAGGGGCAGGGTATGCCGGGACACCCCTCCCGGGCTGGCGGTTCTCAGCCGGGGACCAGATGGGCTGGGCACGGACAACACCTCCCCAGCGTCCGGGGCTCCCTCCTCCGGCCTGCGTCGTGGCAAAGTGCCCAGGACGGGCTCCACGGGTCCTGGGCAGTCCTCCCCCGGGCGTCCGGGCCCGAGAGCTCCGGCTGTCCTCCCCGTGCCTAAGGCCCGGCCGGGGTCCCCGAGCACCCGGGAAGCGGAGCCCCCGAGCCCTGCAAGGGCAGGCGGGAGCCCTACAGCGAAGGCTCGGGGGGCGGGCAGATGGGCGTCCTTTCGGTCCCGGCCATCTGGTCGCTCCTGTCCCCTCGGCCATCTGGTCGCACGCAATGCTTTCCAATGGGGCGACCAGATGGCCGGGCCGGCCTGGAAGTCCCGATGAGGGCTCATTTGCCTCCCCAATCCCAGTCAGGGCTCCAGGAGGTCGGGCGCGTCAGCGCCTAGGGTCCCCTCAGTCTCGCGATGCGCACGGGTTACCAGAAAGGGGGGTAGCCTTCCTCCGGATTACTAGGGACAGGGTACGCCGGAACCCCTCTCGGCCTAGCGGTCCTCAGTCGTCAGCTGTACGGGCCAGGATGCTGCCCCAGCCTGGGGTCCGTCCCCGGGCCAGCCATGTGGCAGGATGCCCGGGACGGGGTCCCGTGGGCCCGGGGAGCCTCCCCCTGCTCGGCTGGGTTCAGGGGCTCCCAGGGGCCCTGGGGAGGGCGGCCTCCCCACCCTGGGCTCCGTCCTCAGTCCTGCTGCGTGGCAGGGTGACCGGGACGGGGTCTTGCGGGCCTGGGGAGGCTGCCCCTTTGCTCCGGGAGCCCCGGCTGGGTCCAGGGGCCCCACCAGGCCCCGGGTCAGGTGCTCCAGCCCTGGGCCCCGTCCCCCGGCCTGCTGCCCCGCCAAAGGCCCGGGACGGGGTTCCGTCGTGCCCGGGGAGCCTCACCCTGCTCGACTGGGTTCAGGGGCTCCCAGGGGCCCGGGGGAGGGCGGCCTCCCCCCCCGGGCTCCGTCCTTGGTCCTTCCGCATAACAGGGTGCCCGGGACAGGGTCCCGCGGGCCCGGGGAGGCTTCCCCTGTGCCTCTGGGCCCGGGAGCCCCGGCTGGGTCCAGGGGCCCCTCCGTGAACTGGGTCGGGTGCTCCAGCCCTGGGCCCCGTCCCCTGGCCTGCCACTATGCCAAAGGTCCGA